>JZKD02S2436770.1:238368-260619 GCA_000966675.3 Picea glauca
TCCTCTTGACCTTGATGATCTGGAGGGAACCAATAATACAAAGGGGACAATTGGAGATCAAGATACGAGCTTGGAGGACACGTGCTATTGGAGAAGATGCGCCCAAGAAGAAATACAGGTCATTCATTTTCTGTTAGAGTGGTTTCTAACATGGATCCTTATTTTTAGCAGTTTGTTAGATTTGTTGGTACAGATGTTAGACTTGTAGCTTTTTCTGGAGAATCCTAGGATAGGAAGCCCAGCTAGCACCCCTAGTTGTTGTCTATAGTTTTTATTATAAATACATCAGATGAATGATATGAGAGGTTTGAATGGTTGAGCAGAGCTCCCTTTTTGTAATATTTTGACAAAACATAGATCTTTTATGGTTATGTATGAGACTTGAGACATTTTCGTTAATAGAAGTCAGTTTCCTTTCATCATCTTTTTTCCTCTTATAATGAAATTCTCATACTTGGATGATCCATATGAGATGTTGTGGTTGTGTTATAATGGATGTTTGATTATAATGCTACTATGAATATTTTTCAGTATTTTAAACTTGAAGTTCAAGAATGTTCTTGTGACTGAGTTTTTCTTCACTAAGTTGTTTAAAGGCCTGATTCTTATAGTAGACTTATCCACCTTCCTCACTAAGTATTCTTTCTATTCACTTTTATCCTTAAACCACTGACTGAAGTTAATCAAAACCTCATTTGCTTATGCATGCTAGCCCAAATTTCTATGTTAAAACATTCTCATGCTGCGTTTTTGTCCATTTGACCTTTAATCATTAACTTACATTCAAAAAACTTTTGATGGGTGATGGTATTATCCTCTTACAATCTGAGGGTGATTCTTAGTGCTAACAATACCTTCGTATATGACAACAACAACTTGAAGGAAGTGACTTCATACAGATATCTTGGAATTGATATTCACCACAAGCTCAACTGGAATTATAGCATTGAGAAAAGGATTATTGGGGGATGGAAAGCTTATTATGGGCTTGAAAAAATTGTAAATCAACTGAACTTTGGAGTTGGGATAAGAGGAAACTCCTCTTTGAGACTTTTGTTACACTTGTTATTCTTTATGGATGTGAATTTTGGGCTGTAGTATCTCTCGAGAATCCAAGAGAAAGACAAAGCATACACAAAATAATTTTATAACCTATAATCTCAAAATTAAAGGAAATACACACTATCCCATCCTCCTCTTAGAAACAAGACTCTCCTCCATTGAGAGAATGGCTATGAATAGATACCTAATGTATAAGAACAATTTAAACAACATGGAAGACAAAAGGCTTCCTAAAATTTCTTCAAAATCAAGTAGTAACCACCATCAACTCAAGTGAGGATGGCATAAATATGCCCCGTCTTGGCTAAACTATTGGGAAATCATGGAAGACACCATTTTTCAAAATAAAGCTACTATTAAAAATATCATCAAATCAAAATTTAAGGAGAAAACGTGGTGTGATAAAGAGTTAGTGAAAAAAATAAAATTAAGGTATTATAAAGATGTAATTAACCCTAATCTAGAAGATCAAAATCATCTATCTGTCTTGACAAGTGTAAAGAAAAAAAAAGCATTGCTAAGATAAGAACAAATTCTCACGAGAAAGTCATGGTATAAAAGAGTGTGTCACCTTTTTGACACTAAGAAGGTTGAAGATGAAAATAAATTTCTCTTAGATTGTCCATCCTATACCGAGATTAGATCTGATTTTCAAAATATTTATCACACTACCAACCTTCCTAACCTATTAACTGAAAAAAATTATGGGGATCTTGGAAATCTTCTCTTAATGAACTCACGAATACTTCCCCAGGTTCGTGGATTGTAAGGGTGCTAAACCAAAACCCAAAAGATAGAAGGCTTGAACTCATGGTCTCCCTTGAATTTTACTAACTATTTATATTACCATTATGTAGCCCTTCCTATAATGTTGTCTAATTATGATACTTGCATTTTCATGTATAACTTTGTAATATACAAATCTCTTTACAATCCAATATCAAGATAATGAATGGAAGATACCTTGTAATGAACATATTGACTAATGTGTTAGGTGAGTGAGCTATTGGGATTAAGGATACCCATATTATTTTGTAATTTGATATTATGTCATTTCTCCTATACTTAGGTACACAAATACCTACTATCAATAGATCTTTGAGGCTTGTTTTCGGTCTCTCTACATGGTCCAATGGTGAAAATGGAATTTAATATATAACAACTAAATAGGCACGTCATAGACTTGTTGGGCGACTTGGGCTCTATGCCATGTCTAATGGTTAAAGTGGCATTTAATATGGTGGTAGTATAAATGTTCTACCTTTTGGATGCTTTTTGGTGACTTTTTTCGTTTGATTTTGTCCGAAATCTGGTGAGGAATGGTTGGATCTGTAGATTTGAGCGGTTAAGTTTGTATAATCTAAGTGCCCCAGGGGTTTTTCAACACGTTGAATCCATTTATGCATTCAAAAATGCAATTTAAAAAATAGAAATAGCGATTTTTTTCCAGATTTACATCGGCGGATTCTGGACAAAAAATCCAAAAAGTAGAATGTTTATGCAACACATTTAATATGTTACTAAATAGGCTCAACGTCCTAGCATTTACTGCAATTTTTGTACTCTGCAAAGATGTGACATGCATGAAAATCATAACCCAAGGTTTTACAAACACATTTTGAATCTCCGAGTCCAGAACACACCACAATGTGGAAAATGAATCTGAATTTCCGAGTCCAGAACACATCACAATGTGGAAAATGAATTTTCTAGTCAAACCCAATAAACATATTGTCCTTCCTAATTGAATTTACTATTTTTTACTCAATTTTTGAAAAGGAAATCTTCGGCTGGAATCTAGAAATTTTGTGCGTGAATCTTCCTCAACAAATCGAAGTTTCTCTTCTTTTCGAACCCCGCCACTTTGCACTAATATCACATGAATAAATGTTGTTTCTCCACCAGTCAATCAAACATTCACTTTTATTGGAGGAGGAAAGAACAAATTTTATTTCTCCACCAGTCGATCAACCATTCACTTTCATTGGAGGAAGGTAGAGTGATGGAGAAATAATGTGTTTATTCCTATTGTTCTTGATGATGAGGAAGAAATCATCCAAATCCAAAATGAGGGTAAAAAAACTGACGGACTGGCCTGTTGATATACAGATAAGGGTAGGATAGATTCTCATGAAGACCTACACACTAAAACCCGTGACAAAAAGATAAATGAAACAGGCAATATAGAAGATACATATCCATAATAGGAAAGTGCAGAGCACAATTGTATTAGATGAATATGCTAAAGCTATAAAGGGAATCAAAACCACTAAATCAAGAAGTCAAAACCAAATCCTAACGTCTATTACAACTGGCCAAAATATCTAGCAATGTATAGTCACATACTCTTGAGGTTATAGCTAACACTCCGTCTTAAACTCAACAGTTACAAACATTAGCACTGATAATTCCCAAGTGTTGTCTTTGAAAATAAAAAATGGTTTTTCCTAATGGATTTGTAAATATGTCTGCGAGCTAGTCTCGTGAGCCAAAAAATTGAAGTGTGATTTCACCATTATTGACTAGCTCATGTATGAAGTGAAAGAGAGTGTCAATGTGCTTGATTTTGTTACGAAAAACCTGGTTTTTTGATAAAGCAATTGATGAAGTATTGTCACAGAAGATAGGAGTTGGCTCCTTTTCTGTATGTGACATGTCATTCAATAGTCTTCAAAGCCCCATAGCTTGACAAGAAGCTGAGGTAGAAGCGACATACTCTACCTCTGCAGAAGATATTGAGACAATTCCCTACTTCTTTGATGCCCAAGAAATCATATTCTTGCCGAGGTGAAAAACATACCGCGAGGTGCTTTTTTGATCATCTAGGTTGCCTGCAAAATCACTGTCAGTGTAACTAGAAAGATGATTATCTTCATATTGAGTGTACCATAAACCAAAATTGAGAGTGCCAACAACATATCTCAGAATCCTTTTCACCATATTCCAATGAGAATATTTGGGTGATTCCATGAACCTAGAAACAAAGTCGGCTACATACATAATATCATGCCTAGTTGATGTAAGATACAACAAACTGCCTACTAATTTTTTTTACAAAGTAGAATGCACTGTAGCTCCTTCATATTTCTTGCTCAATTTTGTGCCTAGGGGTATAGGAGTTTTTGTTGTATTACAGTCTTCCTGCGAAATATTTTGATGATGTATGTTGCATACTTTTGTTGATACATAAAAATCCCTTTGGTTGATTGGTCAACCTCAATCCCCAAAAAATATTTCATTATGCCCAGATCTTTCATCTCAAACTCAGATTGCATGGCATGTTTAAAACTAGTTAACTCAATATTTCCAGTATATATCATGTCATCAACATATAAACAGACAATCAAAATTTTACCTTGCTTATATGTTTTGGTGTATAGAGTTGGCTCATTTTGGCTTCTATTGAAACCACTCTTTATCGTGTAAGTATAAATTATGTTGTACCAAGCTCTTGGATCTTTCTTTAAGCCATACAAGGCTTTCTTCAACCGATACACTTTGGCTGGCTGCTCTTTGACTTCAAATCCAGGTAGTTGATCCAAATAGACCTCTTCTTCTAAGACCATTCAGGAAGCTTGACTTGACATCCATCTGGTATACTTACCATTTGTGTTGAGATGCTATGGCTAAGAGAGTTCTTACAATGTCCAACCTTACTACTGGAGAAAACGTTTCACCATAATCAATGCCTGATTGTTGTGAGAATCCTTTGGCAACAAGTCTTGCTTTGTGTTTTCCAATCTGCCCCTTTTCATTGAGTTTAGTCTTGTAAACCCACTTGACACCAATACTGGTCTTATGTGTCGGAAGATCAACAAGATCCCATGTCTTTTTCTTCTCAATAGAGTCAATTTCTTGGTGTTGGGCCCCAACAACCCCCTTATTTTTCTTTGATCAAAATCTAGGGTCCCTCGAAATTTTACTTGGATTCTTCATTTGTTTCCCTTTGACTTGATTGGATTGATATTGGTTTGCTTTGTTTCGAGATTGGTTTGAGTTTATAATCTTTTATTTTCTTTGGTTTGAATTTCATGAAATTTAAATGCCATTTCGTTTTGATTTCTAGAGAGTTTTGATGTTGATGGACGAGCTTCATAATTCGGTAGTTTTTATTACGACGCATCTTTTCTATGACATTTGTTCACATTTGATCAAATTTGAATGAGGGAGAGACGAACATAGAAATCTTAATTTAAACAAAAACCTTAATTTTTATCAATTGTTTACTTTCATTTAAATTATGATTATGTTTTCATCTTTTTCTCATTAACAATCATTTTCACAAAATCATTTGGTAGGTTTAATTAATTAAATTATTTTGTTAGTTTTCATCTCATTTCAAAATAAAAATAAAATAATAAAAAAAAGAAATATCTATCATTTGTTTGACTTTGTGGAAACCCAAAATCAATATTTTTCTTCTCTCCATCAACTTGAAGCTTCTATCATTTTGATATCATGTTTGAAAGGAAAATATAAACAATATTTGTTTAGAACTTATAATTAGTTTAAATTCATTTTATTTAATTGTTCTAGATTTTGTTTTATTCACAATTTTTAGGTTATTAATTTGGTTTCTTTTTGCTTCACAGGTTTCTATTATCAGTTATTTGGTATGGATCTGATCATGGCTTGATTTTATTATCTAAATAAGTTCAAGATAATTGATCCAAAATAATATTGGATTGTTGTAAATAATTTATGAGCAGCAACAAATAAGATTTGAAAATGCGTTCAAGAACAAACAGACGATTTTGTGGGACTGATTGTAGCCAAACCGTGAGGAATCTAAAGAAACGGTTGAAAACCCATCTTCGGAATGGACCCATTTAGTTTAATCGATAACTTTTCCCCAAACAAATGCACGATTTGAGAAATATTGTTGTCTCTTTACGAGCCAAATTTCAAGTGGTGGAAATTATTAGTGACGCCCAGACTATTCATTCATTGCATAAATATGAGAAAGTTCAGAGCCCATAAGATGCAATACATTTAGAGGAGGATTTTGATCCTTTCTTTTTTGTATATTATCTATTTTGTAAACTTTTTCTTTTCAAATGGAGTAACTGATGGTTGGAATTTTGGGAGAATGGACGAGTATATGTGAAATTCCATATTTCTTAATGGATTTTGTCCTGTGAGTAAAATGGTTTTATTTTCATTATAATATCTTCATATTCTTTGAGTAATTGATTATGCATTGATTTAAATTAGCTTTAGTCTGTTTTATCAATACATGGTTAATTGCTATCATTTATGTATTAATTGTTTCAATATTTAAGAGTTTATTATCCCAAAAATTTTTCTTTGACCATATGATGAACATATTTTGTTGAAACTATATGAGAAAGTAGTTTATTCTTTGGGTTTCGCCCTCTGTAGAATGTGTGGCTTTTTTTCCATTGTCTTCTCATGTAATTTCTTGATGTGAAATGTTTTTTGTGTCAAATTAGCTTTAGTCTGTTCTGCACATAATATTTTATATCATGCTTTTCCTTATGTTGTTCATTATCTTTTGGTTTAGTTTATATCTGTGACTGATCATCTATTCAAGTATTTTGAGTTTATATCTAATGCTAGACAGTTGGTAACACCATTCCTGAGAATTGGAATTTCTTTCATTTTTAGTTATTGGACATTTCAAGGTCACATGATATATAATTATTTGTCTTTCTGTCATCATAAACTTGCTCCAGAATATGAAACACTTCCTTGAATTTCTTCAGGAAGTATTATGCTTGCTTCTGTCAGAGGTTTTCACTTGACATAGGATAAGGGGAGTTCATAGAAATGCAGAGAGATGAATTTAGTTTATTAATGTTGATCAACTAGAGGTTAGTTAGTGTATTATTTATTTAATTTGTTGATTTGTGAATGAAGAGTGATTGCATCATTTAAATGTCAATTTGTTTTTTCTATTTTCGTTATATCATTTACAATCTTGTTCATTCATTGTTCATTTAGAGTACTAGAATACTGTTTTTTGTTTTTAATCTTGTTTAGATCCATTATCTTAAAACAATTATTTTCACAAGGCTTTGCTCAAACCTTGTAAAATGTATATAACCATTGTTAGTTAAGCATTTGTAATTAAAGTGTTGATTGTTAGAGTAGTATATTTAGTTAGTTCACATCTTTTAAATTGTTTTAGGATCTTAGTTGGCTAACGGAGCCATAAAACCCGTCAGGGTAGATTATACCAAATGGCTTGGGTTAAGTAGACAACCCCGGATAAGATCTTCCCTTCCTGTTCAAGATAAATTAGTGGGAGCTGAAAACATTAGTCAAACTAGTAATGAATCATCTAATTCTGGTAATTTTCTCTCACATTCACCCTTTTATCATGAACCAAATTATCTCTTATAAACTATCTCGTATTCTTTAAAAGAGCATACACCATAGGCTGATCAGTTTATACAAGGAGAGGGGGAAAAACCACATTTTGAAACACATATTCCGATCATTTCAAGAGATGCATTTCGTCTCCTCAACTCTTCTACATATTATTCCTTGTACCCTAATTGTTTTGATGATCATGTTATGAAATCATGTGTTCCAGATCACTTTGGAATGAATTATGCACTATATAATCAGGTACAAATTAATAGAGATTACCGAATAGAAGATAAAGAGCAAAATAATTATTCCCATGAACATATTAATTTTTATTCTCATCAATTATCCATGGGTAAATCAAGAAATGATTTGAAAGAGTCTCAAATTGCATCTTCCATTGACTGATCTCAATTTGTGTTTAAAGAAGGATCTAAAATTTTCCATGATCAATTATTTGAGGTTGAAAAGTATAATCAACCAAAAATGATGATTATGCAAAAACATTGTTTGTTCCATTTAGTTCACCTCAAATAGTTAATCTTGAAGTATTCGAGCTTAATGGAAAGTTTCAAGAGAATGGGACACTTCTTTTCTGATAAAAAATCATGATAAGTTCTCGCAATCTTGATCCGACCTTTTTACAAGATTCTTTCCATGATAATATAATACTTTATTATCATCGGGAATATTTGTCGTATGTGAATTCTTTCGAACAATCCCATGTTAGTAATTGCATGTATTATGATAGGATTGCAGATTGGTTGGATTATTCATATCTCAAAATGTTTCAAGGGAATGGTAAGATTATCTTCACCTTATTTGGAGATCAAGGAGGTAACTTTGACACACTTATTTTATATCCTTCAGATGGAGAAAATATGGAATGAAAGGAAAATATTCGAGAGGATGGGGCACTTCGGTCTAGGTTGATGGTTATGTCAGGTCCCCATAACTCTCACAAGCTTCACAATCTCATTTTTTCATGTTTTTGTGACCCATATAATGACAAAATTCCAGAATGGATGGAGGATTCATATAGAAAGATTGTTCAAGGGAATGGTAAGATCATGCTTGCGTTGTTTTTAAATGATGATGATAAAGGTAAATATGATGTATTTTTTTCATACTTTGATATACTACCGTTCTTGTTACTAATATTCGATTTTGTTTTCATTGTAGGATTGGAGTTACTCCAATGACTACATTGTAAGCATGACTTCACTTAGTATTTTGATTTGTTTAGTAGTTAGAGTAGGTTTAGGAGTAGTTTTCCTTTAGTTTTCTTTCTCAATGTTTCTTTTTGTAATAATGCAGTTATGAACACAAGTGGGTACACCAAGAGAACTATAATATGAATGTTGTCAGGGAAGTCCACTTTAATCATTTTCTCTTTTCTTTTTCGTTGAATATTTTTTTATGGAAATTTTAAAATGGAAAGTAAAGAGATAACTAAATTTGAACTATTAATTCACCTGAATTCAACCCTCACCCAAGGTGTCACAAGTAGGACTGCACTCATCTGAATAAGGATTTTTCTATTTTATTTTAGTCTCTTTTATTTTTAATAATAATGATTGGTCAAAGTAACATCTTATGCATCACTATATTAAGAAAAGAACTTGCTCGCACATGATATTTTATATGATTTAGTTCTTCCTTTATTTTACAGTGGGATGCAAGTAGATCCCAAAGCTCGGGTTTATCTTTGGCCAAAATTATTTTTGAAAGTGTGTTTTTGCTATTTTGATTTTGTTTGTTTTGATATACTTTTGATTTTGAATCTCATTAATAAAATCTGATTCGGTTTTCTGTGTGTGTGTGTGTGTGTGTGTGTTTCTTTGATTGAACTTTCTTTCTTGTCTATCTTTTTGAATAAATATATTTCTGATCAAAGAGAGATTGTTGAAGGAAGCATTCATTTCAAGACTTATGTTTTTGAAATCAATTTGAAATAGTTCAAATTGTTTCTGATGTTAAGGTTCAACTCAGATAATTGATTTGTAACTCAGTTGAGTACTATGAAATCCTAACGGTCTTTGTCAGAGTATTACCCCTGAAATGTGTCGAGATTTTTGGGAATTACGATTATCCTTAGTCTTTTTACACCGTCCTTGTTCTTAAAAGATCAATTTTAAGTTCTTCCCCATTTTCTAGATGATTTCTTCACCGAAATCTAAAATCTCTAAACCATGATAAAACTTCCAGTTTTGAAAGAAACAAAAAAAAAACCCGATCAATTGTTCACATGTATTACAATTAACCTCTAGTATCACCCCTCTCTCTTTGTCATCAATAAATCTATAATTGTATTATTATTTAAAAGTGGCATAAGAGGGTTGGAAGCACTTACGTGTGGGGAGTGTGTGTAAACCCGTCGTGGTACTGAACATGCTCGCTGGCAGCAGGTAAATGCACACATGATACTAAGACAACTTTGTTGGGGTACTGAACAAGCTTGCTAGCAATGAAGCAATGTCGCGTCGAGAGGTAGTAGGTATATACTTTTAAATTAACTTTTATGGAAGTATACATCATGTGGATACAACTATTGGATGGGATTAAAGCATTTAAGTGGGTTAAATGACATTCTTGTCGAGGCTATGGACGCCTGCTGGAAATAGTGGCTCTGTCAATGGTATTGAAGTCATTTTATAAACATCATGACTCTTTGATTAAAACACAACTTCAGGCTATAATCCTCTGTAAAAGCATTATTTTCATCTTTTCTGATATTTTTCTATAAATCTGAGCTAGTCTTAATATTGTGTAATATTAAAGTGGATTTGTTTCAAAGAAACTTAAAATTCTATCCAAGTCTTATTCTTCTTCCCTGCGATGAAATTTTAATAGGTCAGAGATAACTAGTTCACCAAGTAAGTCGCCATTTGTTGGGCCCCAACACCCCCTTCTTTTTCTTTAATCAAAATCTAGGGTCCTTCGAAATTTTACTTGGATTCTTCGTTTGTTTCCCTTTAACTTGTTTAGATTGGTATTGGTTTTCTTTGTTTTGAGGTTGGTTTGAGTTTATATTCTTTTCTTTTGTTTGGTTTGAATTTCATGAAATTTAAATACTATTTCATTTTGCTTTCTAGAGAGTTTTGATGTTGATGGACGATCTTCATAATTTGGGAGTTTTTATTACGACACATCTTTTCTATGACATTTGATCAAATTTGAATGAGGGAGAGACAAACATAAAAATCTTAATTTAAACGAAAACCTTAATTTTTTTCAACTGTTTAATTTCGTTTAAATTGTGATTATGTTTTCGTCTTTTTCTCATTAACAATCATTTTCACAAAATAATTTGGTAGGTTTAATTAATTAAATTATTTTATTAGTTTGCATCTCATTTCAAAATAAAAATAAAATAATAAAAAAAGAATTATCTATCATTTGTTTGATTTTGTGAAAACCCAAAATTAATATTTTTCTCTTCTCCATCAACTTGAAGCTTCTAGAATTTTAAGATCATATTTGAAAGGAAAATATAAGCAATATTTGTTTAGAACTTACAATTAGTTTAAATAAATTTTAATTTTATTGTTGTAGATTTTGTTTTATTCACAATTTTTAGGTTATTAATTTGGTTTCTTTTTGTTTCACAGGTTTCTATTATCAGTTATTTGGTACAGATATGATCATGTCTTGATTTTATTATCTAAATACGTTCAAGATAATTGATCCAAGATAATATTGGATTGTTTCAAATAATTTATGAGCAACAACAAATAAGATTTGGAAATGTATTCAAGAACAAACAGATGATTTTGCAGGACTGATTGTAGCCAAACCGTGAGGAATCTGAAGAAACGGTTGAAAACTCATCTCCAGAATGGACCCATTTAGCTTACTCATGAGATTTTTCCCAAAAAATGCATGATTTGAGAGATATTGTTGTCTCTTTATGAGGCAAATTTCAGGTGGCGGAAATTATTAGTGATGCCCAGACTGTTCATTCATTGCATAAATATGAGAAAGTTTAGAGCCCTTAAGATGCAAGAAATTCAGAGGAGGATTTTGATCCTTTCTTTTTTGTATATTATCTATTTTGTAAACTTTTTCTTTTCAAATGGAGTAACGAATGGTTGGATTTTTGGGAGAATGGATGAGTATTTTCGAAGAATATGAAATTCTAGATTGCTTAATGGTTTTTGTCGTGTGAGTAAAATGGTTTTATTTTCATTATAATATATTCATATTATTTGAGTAATTGATTATGCATTGATTTAAATTATCTTTAGTCTGTTTTATCAATACATGGTTAATTGCTATCATTTATGTATTATTTTTTTCAATATTTAAGAGTCTATTATCCCAAAACTTCTTCCTGGACCATATGATGAACATATTTTGCTGAAACTATATGAGAAAAAAGTTTACTCTTTGGCTTTCGTCCTGTGTAGAGTGTGCAATGTTTTTTTCCATTGTCTTCTCATGTAATTTTTTGATGTGAAATGTTATCTGTGTCGAATTAGCTTTAGTATGTTCTGGACATAATATTTTATATCTTGTTTTTGTTTATGTTGCTCATTATCTTTTGGTTTAGTTTATATCTTTGACTGATCATATATTCAAGTATTTTGAGTTTACATCTGATGCTAGACAGCTGGTAACATCATTCCTGAGAATTGAAATTTCTTTCATTTTCAGTTATTGGACATTTCAAGGTCACATGATATATAATTATTTGTCTTTATGTCTTCATAAACTCGCTCCAAAATATGAAACACTTTCTTGAATTTCTTCAGGAAGTATTATGCTTGCTTCTGTCACAGGTTTTCACTTGACACATGACAAGGGGAGTTCATACAAATGAAAAGAGATGAATTTAGTTTATTACTGCTGATCAACTAGAGGTTAGTTAGTGTATTATTTCTTTAATTTGTTGGTTTGTGAATGAAGAGTGATTGCATCATTTAAACATCAATTTGCTTTGTCTATTTTCGTTATATCATTTACAATCTTGTTCATTCATTGTTCATTTAGAGTACTAGAATAATTTTGTTTGTTTTTAATCTTGTTTAGATCCATTATCTTAAAACAATTATTTTCACAAGGCTTTGCTCAAACTTTGTAAACTGTATATAACCATTGTATATAAACATTGTTAGTTGAGCATTTTAATTAAAGTGTTGACTGTTATAGTAGTATCTTTAGTTAGTTCACATCTTTTAAATTTTTTTAGGATCTTAGTTGGCTAACAGAGCCATAAAACCCGTCATGGTAGATTATACCAAACGACTTGGGTTAAGTAGAGAACCCCGAACCAGATCTTCCCTTCCCATTGACGGTGTGTCATAAACGCCCATCAACACTTGGTTCATGGCTTGAACCGAATGTGGCACTTTAGTTTCCTCTTTAAAATATGTAGGTTTACATGACATTAATGAAAAAAGATTGCGTTGAGCAATATCATCCAATTGTTGATGGATTTCTCTCAATCTTCAAGTTTGTTGATTTTGAAGTTCAAAGGATGAATTTATGCTTGAAGAAGAGTTGTCCTGAGAACTTGCAGGTTGTCCTTGTACCTACAATATTGGGAGGATAGACTAATGTGTTTTTTGTCCTGAATTTTCTGTGTTTTTCAGGAAGTGGCAGCAATGGATATATATTGTCCATAAGATGATTTTCAGACTCACTCCAGAACTAATTTTCAAGAAATTTGACATCTCCACTGAGAATTATTTCTTTCAAATCAGATTGTAGAGTCTGTAGGCTTTGGATGTCTCACTGTAGCCAACAAAAATGCATTTCTCACTTGTATCATAAAGTTTCTTCCTCAATTCGGAAGGTATGTGAGTGAATGCAATGCATCCAAATGTCCTAAGATGAACAACATTCAGTTTTGTTCCACTCCATGCTTCTTGAGGGACTTTTATCTTGACACTAGTGGTTGGGGATATATTCAGAAGATAAATTGAACATGCTACAACTTCAGCCCAAAATAAATTTGAGAGACATTTCTCTCTGAGAAGGCTCCTTGCCATGTTCATTATAGTCTGATTTTTCCTCTCAGCCACTCCATTTTGCTGTGGAGTATACCTGGTTGTGGTTTGCATGATTATGCCTTATGATTTGTAGAAATTTGAAAATTTTGTTGAACAATATTCTTCTCCTCCATCTTACCTGAGAATCTTCACATATTTCACACTCTGTTTTTCAGCTTTAGCCTTGAAATCTTTGAAATTTACAAAGGTTTCAGACTTGTGTCTGAGGAAATATATCCATATTTTCCTGCTAAAATCATCAATAAATGTTAGAAACTAAAACCTATCACCTAATGACTTTGTTTTCATTGGTCCACATAGGTCAGTGTGAACTAGCTGTAAGTGTTGTTTGGATTGAGTGGAGGACTATGGACAGATTTTTCTCTTATGTTTCCCAAGAATGCAAGACTCACATGGGGGATTTTTCTCTTTGAAGATAGGTAGACCTTTGACCATGGAGTGATTTTGTAGAAAACTTAGAATCTGAAAGGGCAGATATTGAAATCTTGCATACCAAATCATAATTTCATTCGGGGTGGATGCACTTTGTGCATAAGATTGGGTCAAATTTGCAGTTCTAAGGGTCAGGGGAAACATTCTATTCCTAGTCATGTGGATTTCATAAACCAATTTTCTGTTGGGAGGTTCGTCATATATCTTACATGATGCTCCTTCAAAAAGTACCTTATATCCATTTTCAACTAGTTGTCCTACACTTAACCAATTATGTTTCAGATATGGAACGTGATAGACATCATTTATGTCTTTATTTACATCTTGTTTAGTGAGAATAGGTACAGTTCCTCTACCTTGAAATTTGACTAAAGAGTCATCTCCAAGTGTAATATCAGATGAAATAGAGGAATAAACGCAAGAAAGTAAATCTTTGTTACCTGTCATGTGATTGCTCCATCCACTTTCCAACAACCAGAGGTCCTTGTGTTGTTCTTCAGTTTTGTGACATGAGAGAAACATCCCATCTGAGGTGTATCCTTCATGATTTGAGACATGGGCTCTGGATGTTGATCTACTTGCTTCTTCCTGCATTCATATTAATAGTTCCCATACTTTTTGCAGTAATAACATTGTATGCTTGCTTTGTCATTTTATTTCCTCCCTCTGCCTCTTTGAGGATGAAAATTCTGATTCTGATTTTGATGTGTGTGACCTTCACCTTAGTGATTGTTTCTTGGACTTCTCCCTCTTCCTATGTGACCTCTGCCTCTACCTCTAATTATCCCTCTATCGAAGGAGAATTGATTCTTGAAGGCATTGGCTATTGACTCATATTATTAATGCAGTCTGGTCTCATGTGACAACAGAGACCCCACGAGTTCATTTGTTGAAAAATTTGATAGATCCTTGGATTCAAGGATGGTTGTAACAACCATCTCAAATTTTTTCGAAAGACTTATGAGGACTTTCTCAACAATACTTTGATCAGGGATGCCTTCACCAGTCAACCTGATCTACTTTAAAATTCCCATGACTCTGGTCATAAATTGATCAACATTTTTGGACTCTATCTTTTTTAAGGTTTCAAAATGTGTCCTCAAGGTCTGTAGCTTGATTGTTTTGACCTTGTCATTTCCTTGGTAGGTTGTACTGAGAATGTTCCAAGCCTGGTTTTAGGTAACAAAACCTGTGATTTTTTATAAAATCGAGTCATCCACTAAGCTTTGAATCCAGAATTTGGCCTTATTCTTTATTTTCCTCTGTTCTTCCTAAGCATTTCTCTCTTGATTGTTCATGGCAGCTAGATCTATTGGATCTAGTTCCACATATCTAAGATGGATCCTAGAAATATTGTGCTTGTAAGAAGGGTCTCACTCCGAGAGACCAAAATTCATAGTTCTTTCCAAGAAGAATTGGCCCTTGTGTTGGTCCTAAATGGTTAAAGGTGGCCATTTAAAAAAAAAATAGAACAGAAGACAAATTGTTAGTATTGTTCATGATTTTTCTCAGGGATGAAAATACCTCTGATATCGCTTGGATCAAACAAATAGGTCCTCTTCCTATTTCCTACACATAAAACCAGGTCCAAATACATAGTGAAGTTTCAAGCTCGATCTACAGGAAATTTCTTGTTTCCTGGTAATTATCTTGTTGGATCTGATTATCCAAACACAAAAGACTACAGAGTTAGAGCTATGAGTTGCGTTATTTATCGATTGTAACCCTTCAATTGTGAACAACAACCACTATGGGTCTTTCTTTTTAACGAAAAAAATTAATGTTAAAACCTTCATATGACCAAGGGCTAAGAACCAGATGCTCTGAGGCTTCGGGCTCCGGGTGTTTCAATGCGTTAAGACCTCGCTTCCTTCGAATAGATGAACGGGGAATAGGCAAATAGATCAATGGTCCTTGTTTATTTTAGATCAACGGTCCAAAATTACTTCGATACTATGGGATTTAGAGTCTTCCACCGTTCTAAATCACAATACACAGATCCAACAGCTCTCATACCTTGGCAAATCAATGACCAAGATCCTCTCCGGAACTCCATGCTTCGAGAGTTCCCATATGTTGACTTGTGCTAACCACCAGAGTGTTGAATCTCTGGAGTGACGTAAGCTAGATCCAACAGTCCAAATGTCTTCTAGAACGAGTGGTCAGGATCTGTTATCACTCTAGGAAACTCTCCTAGGTTGTATCTCAGAGATGCCTGGTAACTTAACTGTTCTTGTAATGATTCACTCAATAATGGTTGTGGGGTTGGATCAAGATGAATATCTAACTCACTAGATTGTATCCTCGAGATAGTCTAGGTATATTCAAACAGTACAAGGCCTTCAAGAGCTATTATTAGATAGGTTGTGAATCAAATGGATAAGAAACTAATCAATTAACTAGAGCATACATAAAACAATATATGTGATGGGTCAACAAACTAGCAGTGAATGCTTATGATCCTTGCTTAATAATCAAAGGTAAGATGACAGTTACCATAGGACATTAAACAGAGACAAAGAAATAATTTCAACTCATAATCATAGAACAGAGATGAAAAGAAAGTCTGACAATAACAATGAAAGAATCTTGCAAGCTGAATATATTAAAGAAAGTGTCTTATCGCAATAGCAATATAGTTTATAACTCAAAGTCGAACCCATCAGCCTCAAGGAATTAACCCCCCTGTAGTACTTCAAAACAAGAGACTTTATAGTCTTTACATCAAGAACTCGGATCCTATAGAAGAGGATCGAATTATACTAAAAATAGTAATATCAAACTAGTTACAAAAAAATAGGAATAGACCCTATATAAAAGGAATCAAATCATTATCTAAATCTGAAGTCTTTGACAGCTGCATAAGTCTTTTGAATGATGACAAGGCTGCTCCAGATTCTGTTATGACACATGGGCATATCTTTAACTAAAAATAGAAAAATCTTTTCAACCCTTATCTCTTTTATATCGGATTCAAAACTTAAAAGAGAGAGTGACCTCTATCCCTTTTAATTTTATAATTCATTTAGAACCTTGTTGAGATGATTTAGCATAAAAAACATTCGGTTTGAGCAAAAATACTAACATTCTACCTGTGTCTGTGCTTTCTGTGGCTTGGGATCAAAATTTAGAATGATTAAGCCACCGAAATCTCTTCTTTCGGTGGCTAAGGACAACTGTGAAAGTCTGTCTAAGCCACTGAAAGCTCTGTTTAAAAAAAAAAATGCATTTTCTCCCAGCCTTTTACTGCTCAAGGCATAAATCCTTCCTCATTGATATTTCTTTCATGTAGACTCCATTCACAGTCAAAGTGTTTTATGACTGAATGCATTCATACCCTGAAATGTGAGGTACTTCAAAGATGCAGGGTTCCTATTAAAGTGATTATATCGGTTGTTGATAGTGTTGTTGTTACAAAATCACAAAAGCTTGTGTGAGCTGCTGATCAAAGACTGTATTCTCAACTTGCTGTGATGGAAATCCATTTGCCTATTGATGCACTAGTTGTTGAATGAATTGATGCCTGATCTATAGCTCTATACACAGTGTGTAGTTGAAGCTCAAGGAACAATAGCGAGCCATCATCGGATAGCACTGCATGATATAAAATTTAAAGGATTTTGCACTCTGCACTTCATGAACACTTCTCTGTGGTAATAACCCTTTAACCCACTCTCCTTTCATTAATGCACGCAACTTCTACAGAACATTTCTTTCCCTGTCTCATAGACAATCAGATGAACCCCTTTGGCATAATGAGGATGAGTTTGTGCACAAATGTTTATAAAATTTGATGCATCAAAAAGTAGATGAACATATCTAGATATCATAACTCTCTGCGTATATCTGAAAGTTAGTGGAATAATTAATTTTAATAATAGAGATTAAGATGTTCTAGATTTTACTGAAATTTGAAGGTTGCACTGTACTTTCAATAATACAATCAGAAACCTAAGATTTGAATATCAAAACTACATTCATCGTGCCCTTATTTGGACCAGATCGTAAGTGAGCACTTCTATACAGAGTTTTTAGCTTCATCAACCTTTAGGGATTCTTGATGTCCATTAGAACTTGATGTAGGTGGTTGTCTAACTGGTTTGGAAGAACACACAGAACCTCTGAGCCGAAGTGCTTGAGATCGGATGCCCAGAAGTCAGGATTTCCTCATTATAACTTCTGCAAACAACTTCGAAAGTGGTTCTCATCATATGTATCCATTGAATGGTTTGATCCAAAGCAAATCGCAAATAAAACTTGACATGTGTTCAGTGATTCAGTGGTTCAGAAATGTATAAGTGGATGACCTTTCATTTTTTAGAGCCAGCAATTAACATTTCCTGCATATACAGAGGACACGATATCTAGATAGCCTACAAACATAGATACCCTGCAATTGAATAAATGGACTTGGCGCTTGCACCTGGCTTGTCGACCTGGCATGTGTCTCTATGTTTTATTCTTATGGAGCTCGACACTAAACGTTGGGCTTTGATTACATATGGCTTAATTTGTAACTTAGCCTATGGCTTGATTTATGTGATGACTCGGACTTAGCTAGTGGCCTGAGCATATAGCTTAACTTGTGGCTCTACATAATGTGTCGATTTGGCATAAGAATTGGCTCGATATGACAAATGTCCTGTGGGATCAACCAAAATTTTGCAAAAAAAACAAAAAAAACCGAAGGCTAGGCTTAGTTTGACATGTTGATGAAATGAATGGACTATAGAGATTGGCGCTTGGATTTGATGTCTTGAAATATGGCATAACTCGTGGCTTGACTCATCGACTTGGCATGTTGAGAGATTTGATCAATAATCTTGGCTTTGTATGTCAATTTGACATGTGGACTGGATTTTGACTTTAGTAGTTACTTTACTCGTAGCTTAGCTTGACAACTTGGCATAAGAATTAGGCATGTAGTTTGGTGTGATATGGATTAGGTTTTAGGATCACTTCAAGCACCCACCACTTTACAACCAAATTCATATTATTGTTTGTCAGTATAAAAGCCAATAAAACTAAGTTTCTAGGAAATACTAACCAGATTTTGGAATGCAGGTCAAAGACAGTGTCACAAGGGTCTGGAATAATCATAATCAATGGGAACCTAATGGAGATTTTGAGATAAAACATTGGCCAGAAAATTTTAGAAATGAGCATGTTAAATAAAAGTTGAGAAAACACTCCAAAAATACCAGTGAATTTTTTATCGCTAACAGGATCCACTTTGGAGCTCTTCAGGTCACATCTTCATAGTTCTCCTGGAGTATCAAATCGTCGAACTGCTAGATGGATTCCATGTGTCCATCATGATCAATAGCTTGGATTAACTCCGGCTCTTTGGAGCTTCGGGCGACTGGTAACCTTTAGCGTATGTTCTCTACTTCCTCTGAAGTATGAGATCGTCGACCATGGGGATCGTCTGACACGTGTTTCCTGGATCCAATGGTCCATATTTACTTCGGATCTCTGGGACTTCGTGAACCTACACACTTTCTCGACCAAAGTCCTCTAGAGTGTTGTACCACCAGACTATAGGATCTACTAACATGTGTCCTCTACTTATATCGACCGACATGATTCGTGATCAGGAGCTTTGGGAGATAACCCTTGCACGAGTTCACTCTGTCTTCTCTACATGAGATCGAAAGTTGTGACCTCAGCTTAAACCTTTGGGCTCTTATCTCACCTTGGAATATCGGTGGTCATGTTTTAATGGCCCGTGAATATCAGCGGCCACGAGTGATTATGCAGCTTGAACTTTCTTGCGCATTATTTTCCTTCCCGATTTCCGCAATGCAGATATGCTCATCCCTAGTGGGGTCATTGTCCACCATTGATCTGTTGATCTAGAAATATCAACAATCTCGAGGGATTTCGAAATTTGAGCCTACATCCTCTTTAATTTACCTTGCAATTTCTGCAATCGATCTCTGTCGTCGATCTTCCTTCAACGAGATCTGACAGTCACGACTTAATCTTTAAATGATCTGAAGTTTGTTGTCACTCGTACTCAGATCTAATGGATGATATATGTTTGGCTCCTCTACGTTCTTCTCGTCCTATCTTAGCTTGATCTAACAGCCTAAATCTATTCCCATGGCCGATCTACCACCTGTTGTAGCTTCTTGTCTGCTGCTTCTGCATCTTCCTCGGGAAGAAAGGATTTCACGAATTCTCAAAGTTCATCGTCTTGAATCTTCTTTTGAAAATATTCCTTGTGCTCTTCTTTACCAGACTGATGTCTCTAGCGCTCCTTTAGCGGATTGCTCCAACGGTCCTTTAGCAAAATGCTCTCCAGGCTCTGTGAAGAGTCTTACTTCCCATTCTCTGATACCATGAAAATACTATAAATGAAATAGACAATACATAAGAGACATATCTAGAATAGGAAAGTGTAGAGCACAATTGTATTAGATGAATAGGATAAATCTATAAAGAGAAAACAAAACCACCAAATCAAGAAGTTAGAACCAAATCCCAACGACTGGTACAATTGGCGAGAACAATTGGTAGTGTACAATCACACATTGTTGAGGTTATAACTAACAACCCGATTGAACTAAGATGTTGAGGCACAACAAGATATACATCAACTATTCTACCAAGGGGGAGAGTATATTCTTCTATGATGGGAGTTGCAATCCATACATGTGGATACACAATTCCTCTCATGCTGCTAAATATTTCATCTAACCCATGGAAGCCAAGCAACAATACATTAGTCTCGATGACCTTCATGAATGCCTGGAGATGAAGATTTGTATGGATGGAGGGAACGGTGGTTTCTCTGTACTCAAGATGCCCAGAAGCTGCTGAGAGTTTTGTTAAGCTCAATTATTGAGGTCAGATTATATATCTACATGTGTAGTGCAATATATTTTCAACTATTGTTTTATTGTTTTATTTGTTTAAATTCCTTTCAGTTTTTTTTTTAGCAAATAATTCTTTTGGAGAGTGAATAACAAGATGTGCATTATTTCGTGGATGTAGTCTTCAAAGATGAACCAAAATGAAAAATAAAAAGAGTACAATGAAAAAAAAGAGAGTATAGATTCAAATTTATTATATCTTCTCTCTTCTGTGTTCTGTGTTGCAGGTTTGTATTTTCATGCCATGGCAGGTAAAACATAGTACCAGTCTTTTCATCAAACAATTTTTAAATTCTGAATAACATGAATTTTGGCGAGAAATATCTAGCTGCTACGTAGAATTGAATGTTGTGGTGGGTGGATTATAGGTCGTCGGATCTGAATTTCTTTTAGATCTAACGACCTATAATCCACTGTTTGTGGGATTCAATGCTGCAAAACAAGCTAGATAGTGATAGCCATGAATTTTCTACTATGCCAGACTAGTTTCCTGCTATATGAGACAGGTTTATGAGGGTATAATGTTCCAAAAGAAAATTTTAATCATTACTTTAGCAATATTGCTGAGAATAGTGGTGTTTTTTTTTTCAAGGTAAGAGGAGAAAAAACGCAGAGAGCGAGAAACAACTACAATGTAGATCAAACTCTTGCCAGATGCGAAATTGATTTTAACATTTTTACCATACCTGCTGAAACTTTCACAGGTTCATATGATGTCATAAGTTGGAGTATTTGTAATTTTGCATATGATTTTTTTAAGTTGCACCATTTGTTACTTAGTTTTAATACTACTGAGCAGAAGTAGAATTGTTTTTAAACGAGCATAAACCCATCTTAATTCTGGTTCTACGAAGCATTGAGAGGGATCAAATCTCTCGAGGTGCAAACCCTTCCTCCTTAACGCATTTTAGAGTGCAAAAGGAAGTGTGAAATAATGGAGCACAAGGTGCAATAGATTGTTCTCTTTTCCTTGTGAATTAGTGACATATACATTTTTTTATTATTGTTTATGAGTCACATGTCATATTAAATATTGAATTTAGTCACAGAATCACACACATAGAGTTTATATAATGATCTAAATTGAAAGAGTTATAAATGTTTTAAAATTTTTAATATTTTATAGACTTTATATAATGGTCTAAATGGAAAGAAATATAAATGTTTTAAAATTTTTAATATTTTGATTTTTAAATTTTGGTTATAAAAACTTAGTTGGAAAGAAACTATGATCAAATGTGAAATTAATTTTACACTTTTATGGGTTCATATAGTGTTATAATTTGAGCACTTGTAATAAATTTTCAAAACAAAAAAATGAAGTTGTAGTATTTGTTATTTTGTTTTAATAATATTTTAAGATTTTAATTTTTTGGTTTGTAAATTTAAAATTTGGAATAATATTCCGCCTTTTGGAACAGGCATACTAGATCTCTGTGGTTTTGAACGGGAATAATACTTCTCTCTTTTTTTTTTTTCTAAGATTATATATCTAGGGTTTTCAACAACAATAATATATATATATATATATA
>JZKD02S2436770.1:264135-278681 GCA_000966675.3 Picea glauca
ATGGTGATCTTGGAAAGCTTCTCTTAATGCTTTTCGAGCACACAAACAAAATTCTAAAGAATCACAAGTAATCACTTACCCTCTTAAGGTCCGATAGACCAATTAGGTCTTAGTGAACGTTAATCATCATCATCATCATCATTATATATATATAGGTTGAAATTGTAATTTTGAATAGATAAAATTGTTGTTTTTATGTAAAAATTGAATTAACATTGTAAAATAACTTTATTATAATATGATTTTGTAATACTGATTAATAATATTTACAATTTCATCAATTCAAAATAATTTATTCTCATTTTAACAAAAAAAAAAAAATCATATTTCTTTATTTTAAATAATCAAAAAATTCAAATTCATATTTCAGAAAATTCAAATTCTTAAAAAATTGTATTTAAATTATTACCAATTTTTAATCAACCCTCTAAATTTATAAAAATTTAAATAAATACTATATTTTAAATTAAAATTAAATCTTAAAAAGGAGATTGATACAGTTACGAGTGTAATTAAAAAAAAAATACACAATTCGAAAATTTAAAAACTCAGAGCACGCAGCCACAAAGATGAAATCAACCGTGCGGAATGCAAGCAGAAACAGTCACCGTGCACATAGGTAAACTTAAAATCTCAACGGCAATTTTATTTTAATCTGAAAATTATAATTTCACACCGTTAGGCTTCAAGAGCTTGTGAAATTCGTAATTGAAAATGATGCTCTCTCGTTTAAGTCTCAGATAGACTACCATAAATAAATTATCACAAAAACTTTTGGTTAAACGATTTCAGAAATTTCATACCTATGTTATTTGTTCTTTTCGTCCTCGTTCGTGTTATTTGTTCTGTTCCTCCTCCTTCGTGTTATTTGTTCCTTCTTTGTTTTTTCCCTCTTCCGGTGTCTTATTTTCTCATCTTCCCTGATTTTAAAAAGTCTTGAACCATGGACACTATTCCCAAGAGCAATAATGTCTTCTTTTCAAGTTCATGTTCATGGCTTTGGTAGCCTTTGATATTGTGCATGTGGTATTTCATGTAATAAAGCTTTTAAATAGGTTTAGAATACTTCATTGCAATGTGCATGAGGTAAGTTGTGAAGATATTTTTGGTTGGTTTCAATTTAATCAAGGAACAAAGATATATTTGGTTGGCTTTTTCGGTAAGGATTTTCAAGATAAATCATGGTATCATATAATTGATATTTTTCTTGTGCCAATTTATGTTAGCAATCTCTCTCTTATTTGTAATAAGTAGTAACAAGTGGGTGTGAAGGAGAGAGAGGTTGATCAATCCATCTGCAGACCCATCATGCATTGGAAAGAGTAGCTTGTTTCAGAATGTGTTCAGGAGAACAATAGTCAGTTAGAAGGAAGTAGTTATTTTGCATATTGGAACGTCGGGTGATGTCGACCGTTATTTTTTTCTATTGGATTATGTTTTGGGCACATGATCAGGCTAATGTTAAAGCATTCAAATGCTTGTTGTACCTTAATTAAAATATATGTGTTTTTTGAAAAGTACGGGTGGTTGTACTTGACACCTCTTAGTTTTTTTGGTCGAAGTTGTAAAGCATTGTAAAGCCTACCGTCAGGCAAGTTGTACTTCTTAGGTTTCTTGTAAGCCCTGTTATTTAGGCATACATATAGCACCATGGAATATGTAGTCATCCCTCTCATGCATAGAGAGGATGTAGGATCGAGTTGTGGAATGAAATTGTAGTCTAGCTTGATGTTTGAATTAGAGAAATTAAATCTTCCATTAAGAGGGCATGTATGAAGTAATCTCATAATGTAAGATGGTTGGAACCAATTTATGATTAAAGGGGATAGGACCTGGGTAATTAACCGAAGTCAAGTTTAAAAGAGGGATTGTTTGTTGAAATTTGACTCGCTAAAAGAGTCAATGAGTTAAATCCACTTTAGGTCAAGAGTGGTAGTTTTTATGCTCATGGTTTTGGTAGCCCATGTAATAAAGAGTTTAAATAAACTTACAAGATTCCATTATAATGTGTTTGAGGTAAGTTTTTAAAGATCACTTGGATGGCTTTGGTAAATTTGATATTAAAGGAAACAAAGATATTTTTGACTCGGTTTTTCCCTTAAAAAAAAAAAAATCTACATCGCAGAATGTTTAGACCCGGATGGCTTTAATTTCAAATTAAAAGTGAAATTTCCCACAGGAATGAGTGCCATCGGATGAGATCATAGATCAGAAGGTTCCAAGAAATAACAGAGGAAAAGTGGGATATGTCACCTATAATAGGACTCCCTCTGCATTTTGTGCGGACCATTGGATGGTGTGGACCGGATCCAATGGAAAAGGTGTATTGTGGAGGCCCCTAGGGCCAGTGTTCCCCATGTCGGCGGCCCTCGACAACAAATATGTGTCAGAAAAAATTTCCTTATCCTTCAATTTTCTTTGTTAAATAATGGTCATTAAAGTTGTCAAAACCATCAAATTTGATGGATATTTTAGTTTAGAAATTCCTACTCTGCTCCTGAGTAATAAAAGAAGTGAATTCTTACTCACAAAATTGACACAATAATCAACAAAATAATAAAAACATTGTTCCATTTTTTATCACATAATCTACTTAGCTTCATCCATTCCTTTGTTCTTCCAACTAACTAAGTATTCCTTGTTCTCCCTACAACTCTTTCATCGAGATCCTCTATCTTCTCTTCTTTTCATTTTAGAATCGGTTCTCTCTAAGATGTGATAAATTGTGAAGCAAGGAATGCGGAGAGAAAGAATAGAACATAAAACGGTATATTAGAATGTATGAAGAACTGAAGGGATTACAATGCAATGGGAAATAGTTGAACTAAATAGGCTCAAGCAAATCAAGAATATAAAGTACAGTTGTCCAGTACAACTAGCAGTGTACAGTCAGACTGTTGAGGTTACATTATATTTAACACTCCCTCTTAAACTCAACAGTTACAAACATCAGCACTGATTATGCCTAAGTGTTGTCTCTGAAAATCAAAAACTGACTTTCCTAGTGGCTTTGTAAAGATATCAACAAGTTGATCTCGAGAACCACAGAATTGTAGTGCAATATCACCATTATTGACTAGCTCGTGTATGAAATGAAGTATTGTCACAGAAAATAGGAGTTGGATCATTTTCTATATGTGACATATCTTTCAATATTCTTCTCAGCCACACAGCTTGACAAGAAGTTGAGGTAGCATTGACATACTCTGCCTCTGCATAAGATATTGAAACAATTGGTTGCTTCTTTGATGCCCATGAGATTAGGTTCGTGCCCAGTTGAAAAACATGTCCAGATGTGCTTTTCCTGTCATCTAGGCTGCCTGCAAAATCACTGTCTGTGTAACCAGAAAGTTGATTACTATCAGATTTAGTGTACCATAAGCCGAAATTGAGAGTTCCTGCAACATATCTCAGAATTCGTTTCGCCATTTTCCAATGAGAATCTTTGGGTGATTCCATGAATCTGGAAAAAAGGTTGGCTACATACATAATGTTAGGCCTAGTTGCTGTAAGATACAACAAACTGCCTACTAAAATTTTGTACAGGGTAGAGTCCATTGTAGGACCTTCATCATTCTTGCTCAATTTTGTGCCTAGTGGTATGGGGCTTTCTGCTGGATTGCATTCTTCCATGAGAAATCTTTTGAGGATGTCTGCTGCATACTTTTGCTGACAGACAAAAATGACTTTGGTTGATTGATCAACCTCAATTCCTAAAAAATATTTCATTATGCCAAGATCTGTCATCTCAAACTTAGATTGGATGGCATGTTTAAAATCTGTTAACTCAAGATTTCCTGTATAGATCATGTCATCAACATATAAACATACAATCAAAATTTTACCGTGTTGATCTGTTTTGGTGTAAAGAGTTGGCTCATTTTGGCTTTTGCTGAAACCACTTTTGATCAGATAAGTGTCAATTCTGTTGTACCAAGATCTTGGAGCTTGCTTTAAGCCATATAAGTCTTTCTTCAACCGATATACTTTGGCTAGGTGCTCTTGGACTTCAAATCCAGGTGGTTGATCGACATAAACTTCTTCTTCTAAAAAACCATTCAAAAATGCTAACTTGACATTCATCTGGTATACTTGCCATTTGTGTTGTGCTGCTATGACCAATAGAATCCTTACAGTGTCTAATCTTTCTACTGGAGAAAAAGTTTCACCATAATCAGTACCTGGTTGTTGTGAGAATCCTTTGGCAACAAGTCTTGCCTTGTGCTTTTCAATCTTCCCTTTTTCATTGAGTTTAGTTTTGTAAACCCACTTGACACCAATACTCTTCTTGTGAGTTGGAAAATCAACAAGATCCCATGTCTTGTTCTTCTCAATGGAGTCAATTTCTTGGTTCATGGCTTGAACCCAATGTGGCTCCTTGGCTGCTTCCTTAAACAATGTAGGTTGACATGACATTAAATCAAAAAGGTTGTGCTGTTCAAAGTCATCCATCTGCTGATGGATTTCTCTCAAACTTCGAGTTCTCTGATTTTGTGTTTCAGAGAATGATTCTCTGCTAGAAGTTGAGTTATCCTGAGAATTTTCAGGTTGCCTTTGTACCTGCAATCTTGGAAGAGTAGTTTGAGGTACTTGTTGTTCTGAATTTTCTGCGTTTTCAGAACTTGGCAGTAGTGGATTGTGACTGTCCATCTGCTAATTTTCTTAATCATTCCAGAATTGATTTTCTAGAAATTTTACATCTCTATTGAGAATTAGTTTCTTGGTGATTGGATTGTAAAGGCTGTAAGCTTTAGATGTTTCACTATATCCAGTGAAAATACATTTCTCACTTCTGTCATCAGGTTTCTTCCTTAATTCGGAAGGTATGTGAGTGTATGCTATGCATCTGAATGTCCTTAGATGCACTACATTGAGCTTTGTCCCACTCCATGCTTCTTGGGGAACTTTCATCTTTAGACTTGTGGTTGGTGATCTATTCAAGAGATAAACTGAGCATGCTACTGCTTCAGCCCAAAACCTATTTGACAGACTTTTCTTTTTGAGAAGTGTTCTTGCCATATTCATTATTGTCTGATTTTTCCTTTCAGCCACTCCATTCTGTTGTGGAGTATACCTGGTTGTTGTTTGCATGATAATTCTTTGTGATTTGTAGAAATTTGCAAATTCTCTAGAGTTATATTCTCCTCCTCCATCTGACCTGAGTGCTTTTAGATATTTGCCACTCTATTTTTCAGCTTCTGCCTTGAATTCCTTGAATTTTGCAAATGTTTTAGACTTGTGTCTGAGAAAATAGATCCATATTTTTCTGTTGAAATCATCAATAAACGTTAGAAAGTAAAATCTACCACCTATTGACTTTGTTTGCATTGGTCCACATAGGTCAGTGTGAACAAGTTCAAGATGTTGTTTGGCTTGATTGCAAGACTGTGGAAAACTAGTTCTCTTATGTTTTCCAAGTATGCAAGACTCACATGGGGGAATTTGCTCTTTAAAGATAGGTAGACCTTTGACCATGGAGTTCTTCTGTAGAAGACTTAGACTCTGAAATGGTAGATGTCCAAATCTTGTATGCCAAACCATAGTTTCATTCAGGGTTGATGCACTTTGTGCATATGGTTGAATCAGATTTGCAGTTCTGAGGGTAAGGGGAAACATCCTATTTGGAGTCATATGGATTTCAGAAATCAATTTTCTGCTGGGGTATTTGTCATATATTTTTCAAGATGATCCCTCAAAAAGTACCTTATATCCATGTTCAATGAGATGTCCTACACTTAGAAAATTATGTTTCAGATCTAGAACATGATAGACATTGTTTATGTCTTTCTTTACATTCTGTTTAGTAAGGATAGGAACAGTTCCTTTTCCTTGAACTTTGACTAAATAATCATTTCCAAGTGTAATATCAGATGATATTGAAGAATCAATGCATGAAAGTAGTTCTTTGTAACCTATCATGTGATTGTTGCATCCATTGTCCAGCAACCAGAGATCTTTAGGTTGTTGTTCAGTCTTGTGGCACGAGAGAAACATACCTCTTGAGTTTTCTCCCGTGTAATTTGACACATGTGCTCTGCCTGAGAGATGATCTGCTTGCTTCTTCCTGCATTTATATTCATAGTGCCCATACTTTTTGCAATAATAGCATTGCATGCTTGTTTTGTCATTTGACCTTCTCCCTCTGCCTCTTTGAGGCTAGAAATTCTCATGTTGATTTTGTTGTTGTTGTCTTTGACCTTGAAAATTTTGATTCGAATATTGTTGTCTATTGCCTCCACTGGAGTGAGGGTTACTTTGATTACTCCCTCTTCCTTGGTGACCTATGCTTCTTCCTCTGCCTCTCCCTCTGCTGAAGGAGAATTGAGTTTTGAAAGCATTGGAGATTGACTCATCTGTGAGATGCAGTCTAGTCTCATGTGTCACCAGAGAGCCAATTAATTCATCTGTTGAAAAACTTGACAGATCCTTGGATTCAAGGATTGTTGTTACAACCATTTCAAATTTCTTTGGTAAACTTCTGAGAATTTTCTCAACAATGCGTTGATCAGTGATGGTTTCTCCAGTCAATCTGATCTGGTTCACGATTCCCATGACTCTGGTCATGAACTGATCCACATTTTCAGACTCTGTCATCCTTAGAGTCTCGAATTGTGTCCTCAAGGTCTACAGTTTAACTGTTTTGACCCTGTCATTTCCTTGGTAGGAAGATTTAAGGATGTCCTAGGCCTGTTTTGAAGTACCAACGCCTGTGATTTTTGAGAATATCGAGTCATCCACAGAATTTTGAATCCAAAATTTTTCTTTATTTTCTTTGTTCCTCAGTGTTTCCTGAGCAATTCTCTGCAGATTTGTCATGGCAGAAAGGGCGGCTGGATCTGGATCCACATATCCAAGATCCACTGGATCCCAACACTCTTGTGCTTACAAGAAGGATCTCATCCGAAGAGACCAAAACTCATAATTCTTTCCCAGAAGAATCAAACCCTGAGTTGGTCCTAAATTGCTAGACGACGCCATAAAAAAAATTGCAGAAAAAATAGAGGGAAATTTCGTATTTACCTCCGATCGCCGAAACGTCGATTGTCGATGAGAGCTTATCAGCCTTGAATTTTCCTTAGTCACAGTGCAATGTGACCACGTGCCTTGTGTTAAAGCGATACGGGATTTTCCTGTTCTTTGTCTTTCAAATTGTCGAAATGCGAAATTCGCCTTTGGACAATTCAACTATCCAGATCTTCTTGTGATATGACGGTCCAGATCTTATCGGGATATCATGAATCGGGACTTCGTGAACCCTGATGACGAGCTCTTCTGACTCCTCGATTCCCTGATCTCCGATTTGTCGATGGCGCTTTCCTTTCGATACTTTCCCGATTCCTTTGATCTCCGCCACGCGTCCCAATAGATGGACGGCTCAAGTCTGCTTCGGGGGTTTCACCATGGAGATTCCCGATCCCTTGTTTTGATGAGATGACATCAGTTGGGCCCCAAAACGAAGCTTTTCTCCTGTCGGGATTTCGTACTTCGCAGTTTTGAAATGCTCGTGTTTCTTGTCCTCAGGATTCGCGAAATGTCGAATCCCGATGTGTTGATGGACTCTCCCCTTTCAGGAATTTTCTGGAGCCCTTGGATTTATGCCACACGTCCCCTCAATATGGAAGGTCGTCGTCGTTTCGCAATTTTGTGACTTCCGACTCCAAAGTTTCTGTCAACTTGAAAACCCCGGTTGTCGAAACGTCGATGGTTTCCTCGATGTCCGCCATGTGTCCAAACAAATGGACGGCTGTGATCTTATCGCTATTTCGTGAATCACGATTTCGTGAGTTTAGAGCTCTTGTTTCGACGATATTTCAAAACCGCGAACTTCGATATGCCGATTTGATGACACTTGGATCTGCTGCCACCTGTCCTCTGAGATGGACGGATCACAATCCTCTCGGGATTTCGCGATACGTGATATCGAGATTTCGCGTATCGGAGTTTTGGAGAGCAGTCTCCTTCGCTCGTCCAACTCCCGATTCCCAATTTTGCGATGGGATAAGATCGACGACTCATGATCTTTCTTGCTCCAACGGTCCAGAATGACTCGTGATTTCATGATTCATGAATTCTCATGGCAGTCTTCTAACCTTTACACCTTGCGAGTCAGCAAAATGTTGAGATCTCGCCACGTGTTTCTTGATGGACGGTCCAGATGATGTCGGGATTTCGTGACTTCACAAGTCAAGAATTTCTCCTGTGCACTCCAGAGGACTAAACCTCATGTGCTTTCTCGTTGATCCAATGGCTATAGGTCCTCTGCACAAGATCTAACGGCTGAAACTCTTTCGCCTTTTTCGTGCTCTCTTCGTCCCTTCTGAACTGACTTCGCACTCTGGATCCATTCGCAGGACAAATCTTATGGCCTCAGTGGCTATTCTTTCAACCTGAGACGTGTTCTTTACTCCTGTGGAAGAAATATTCGTGAATCTTTCAAAGATTTGAAAGAATTTCACGAGTTCTTCGTTCTCTGTTACATACTTTGACATATTTGAGCGATTTTTCATAAATCTTTAAACGATTCTGCCTTCTGCAGGAATCTTTAGCGAATTTGAATGATTCTTTCAGTTCTTTAAATGTGCTTCCATCCTGCAGCTCTTCTTCATGAATCTTGATGATTCTTGAAAAGATTACAAGAATATTTACTGTTTCTTCCTTCTACAATCTCTTCTTCCTCGTTCTTTCGAGCGTTGTATGATCTGCTTCGACACGTGAGCTTCTTACGCTGATCTTTTGAGCGTATGATGGTCTTCTTCCTCCTGGAAGTTTCGTGTGAGAATCTTTCGAGAGTATGACGGATAGCTCTCCAAGACTTGTGAAAAGTCCGTGTCAAATGCTTCTCGAGATCCGTGAAGCTCTGCGCTGTGAGGATCGTGTTGCTCTCCAGCCTGTGTGAAGAGGCTTACTACTGTAGCTCTGATACCATGATAAATTGTGAAGCAAGAAATGCAGAGAGAAAGAATAGAACAGAAAATAGTATATTAGAATGTATGAAGAAATGAAGGGATTACAATGCAATGGGAAATAACTGAGCTAAATAGGCTCAAGCAAATCAAGAATAGAAAGTACAGTTGTCCAGTACAGCTGGCAATGAACAGTCAGAGTATTGAGGTTACATTATATTTAACAATATGCCACATAGCCAATATTATTTTTGTTGAAAATATGAAAAATCTTATCAAACATACATAGGAAGAAGTTTGTAGCGATGTAAATAATCAAGGTTAGAATTGTTATCATTTTATCATAAATTGTACATAATGATCACAACTTCTATTTTCTCAGTTAATCAAAATCGTTTGTCTTATTATATGCAAGATTTTCAAATCTTACAAAACATTGCTAACATGTAACCATGATTTTTTTAAGCAGCGAGCCAATTAATAAGCATTGAAAAGAGGTAGATTTACCTTCAATCTAGCTCATCTTATCGAGGAATGAATCTCTGTCAGCCAACCAAGACAAGATGTTATCTCCAGACCGGAAAAAATTAAGTCGTTACAAGTTGGACTCAGTAGCAAAGAGAGTTGAGTAATTACAAGCGAGCATGAGACCTGAGCTAACAATGAGTTTGTTGTGCAGAACTCAAATCCTACCCAACATATAGCATTCAAACAAATCTCACTTCACAAAATACACAAAGCGTTAGTGAAAAATTGTGATAGTGGAGGGATTGAGTGCAACTTACGAGGTGGCCAAGTATTTTAGGCCGAGGTTAAAATCACGAACATAAGAACAATGACTTTGTTAGGGTGGCCAAGTATTTTAGTCAGAGCTTAAAATTAAGATTCTTAACCACAATGAGTTTGTCACTGTTAGAAAGGAAAGCACTTATTTTGGAGGTAAGAGGTAAAAAAGTCTATATTTCTACAATTTATAATCTAATATATTATGTATAGTATAGTCTTATTATAGCTAATATACTAGTCATTGAAAATGCAAGGATTAGCCGCTCAATTTGAAGCAGACCTGTCTTGCCAAATTTGAAGCAGGCCTAGTTTTAGCTCACCATTATTTTGGTTGATGATGGTTCATCATATAAATATACGAGAAGCATGGTGGATATTGTATCGTCTCATGTTTTCAGGTAGTCAAAATATTTTTCTTTACACAGGGATATCCTTTGACGTTCTCAGGCACTTTAAAATACTTTATGTGTATATCGTTTTTCTATATTCTTTCAAAATTAAGATTGGGAAACCATTTTAGTCGTCCCTCAATATCACTATTAAGTCCCTAAGAGTAATGAGAATTGAGGTTTTTGGCCATTGATCGCTCGTTCATTGCCATAATGGTGCTCATTTTCTTTGTCTTGGACTTGTCTTTATTTCTAGCTTCTCTACTAAGAGAATTAAAGTAGGTAATTTTCGCTCTTTTGTTCCATTAATTTTGTCTCCTTTGATTTGATTTAAAGTTCTTAAGTCTTGAATCTTGTAATTTTGTCAATGATTCATACCTTTGTTGTAGTATGTAAATGTAGTTCTTGCTTCATCTTGCAAACTTTTTTGCAATCAGAAAAGCTATTGATCAAGCTTAGACTCGTAGCTACAATTCTATTAGTTTGTGCTACATTTAGAAAAATAACGTCTCCAGTTCAAATGAGGTTAACTGCAACTCTTCTCTTTCATTTAAATAAATCCCTGGAATTGTTTGGTTTTGTATTTCTCGGGAATTGGACTTTGATATTTGTTGGCCAAATCGTTTTTACAAATAAAAAATTTAAAGTCACAAATTATACTTATAAATTTGTGGTTTTCTTCGTTCTCTTCACTTTGATATTTTGTATTTGATACGGGATCTTTTCATCGAGGTGAATTATAAAGAATTGTATTAAATGAGAATAAATTAAAGTGCACCATTCAATAAGAAAATCTCAGTAATGAAGAGACACAAGCATCAAATCTGAACACAAAACTTGATAACGGAGTTCATCCATGGCGGATTACGTCTCCGGGTCCTGCTCTCAAATGGGTAGGCCTTTTTATTAACTTAACAAAAGAATTTGGAAAAATACATAAGTATACCTCATTCTAGAAATACGGTATAGAAGCTTTGCTCAGATCAGAAAACAGACAAAACCATTGAATCTGTGGCATCGAATTACCTAAAAATGATTGTCTCCACGCCTCAATCTGACTCTGGCACTCCCAAGCCCAAGAGAAATTTTTTCTCGATTTGCGTTCCTTGCAACCTACAATTAATTCCCAAAAAATGCCTCTTAAATCATGCCCATTTGTACCTTCATGCGCCTCCCCACGTGCAATGACAAATTCAAAATTTAAATAAATTTTGCGAGCATTGTAAACAATAGGGTCGTTTGGCCTAATGGTTGGCGGAGCTATAGTTAAGGTGTAGATAATGGGGGAGGTCTTGGGGTCGATCCCGTGGGCCTCCCCTTTTGGGTGATTGTTATAACATATATATATTAATATGTGGTGGTTCCACAAACTTTTAGCAGTGGTTTAGATATATCTGTTGGGAGCAAGATTTGGTGGGCTCCACCAGATTTGGCAGACCCGCTTTCCTTTTTTTATTTTTGGAATTTGTTTCTCGGGCCCTCATTGAGAATTTTCCCACTTCCACGTGGCATCCCATGACTGGGCCATGTGGCAACCAACCATTAGGCCATGCCAACCATCTATACAGTCACCTGCCATGTCACCATATAGTCTGCCACATCATCCTGCCATGTCAGCTTTTCATGTCACCATATGGTCTGCCACATGGTTGTACGAACTGCCACATACACTTTTTCATTGGTCCACGGATCGACCTGAAAAACAAAAAATGAGTGACACATGGAAACCTCTAGTGCTAACATGTCACCATGTTGATGTCATGATGACATCAGCATGACATGTGTCACCTCCTATGTGTGCCACATACACTATACAGATGTTGACTTCATCTATACTGATGCTAACTTCATCAATATAGATATTGACTCATCCCCTGTTGACTGGGCTAGGTTGACCAAACTTTGACCATGAATATCATTCAATCAATAACTCTGTTTGACGACCTATTTGAGCCATTGGAAATCTTGCGATGCTTTCTTTGTGATGATGCTACTTTCACTGAGTTTTGATGACCTTGAATTTTTTTCCCTTTCTCTGTCTGCTAAGGCCATTCTGAGCTTCCTAAATTGCTTCTGTGAATTCTGAGCTCTCCTTATTCTTCTCTGGATCCTTTTTGAATCACGCCTTCCCACTGAGAGATTTTTGGACCACCAAAATATTTCATCAATCAACAAATAAGTGAGGCAAGAGTTCCCTCACCTTGTCCTTATCAATCCACTTTTCTTTGCTTGGATGTGTGCCCTTTAAGCCTACTCGAAGATAATCAACATCACCCCTGCGTGAAGTCCTCATCCTTATGTCCAGAATGGTATCTTCCTTTAGCTCATCCAAGTAATCAGGAGAAAAATCATCAACTGAAGGTATTGAAACTTCCTCATCCTTATCCATGATCATGGATGACTCAAAAAGTTTCAAGTTCTCTACATTTACAACTGAGCAAATCTGTATATAAGGTGTAAGATCTAGATGAAAAGCATTGGTACCACTTTTATCCAAAATAGTGAAGGGTACATAACGAATGGGCTTGAGTTTTTTGCCTTCACCCTTCAATCTCTTCTTCTTGAAGTGAAGCCATACCTGGTCTCCAAACTAGAACTGATGATCAACCTTGTGTTTGTCATGTTGATTTTTGTACTCTGCTTGAATTTTCTCCAACTGCTCCCTGACTACTTGGTGTACCTGTTGGATCCTCTCGATGATCTTGCAGGATATATCTTCATTTCTTTCTTCATTTGAATTGGCATCTCTCCCATACATCAAGTCCAAAGGAACTTTAGGTAGGTACCCAAAATATGTCTCAAAAGGTGAACACTGAGTGGAGGAATGTAAGGATTAGTTGTAACCATGATGTACATAGGGTATTTGTTCATCCCATAACTTGGGATGCTTGTTGCAGTAGCCTCGAAACAAAAGTACCATTGTTTGGTTTACAACCTTTGTCTGTCTGTCGGCCTGTGGATGGAAAAAAGTGCTCCTCTTCAACTTCGTGTCCATCATTCTCCACATTCTTGTCCAAAAATCACCAAGGAATCGAGTATCTCTATCAAATATAATGGATGTGTCTAACCCAAACTGAACCCAAACATACTGAAAGAAGAGATTAGTAGTCTGCTCAATAGTTATCTTCTTTTTAAATGGCATTGAGATACACATCCTGCTGAACCTATCCACTACAACATAAAAATAGTCATGACCCCTTTTCGACATTGGTAAACCCCCTACAAAATCCATGGAGATAATTTACCATGGATGGGATGGAACATGTAGTGGTGAGTATAGCCCCTATTTTCTATTAGTGGGATTACAAGTGTAACGATCCTCATAGTTACGACAACAACTCTGAGAACAGGTGCAATTTTTTTTTTTTTGTTTAAGGTGTGTGCGCGTGTGCAGAAGTAACAACACACTTGACTCTACGTCGCCACTCGACCACCAACAAGACGCAACCACGAAGTTCAACATAGAAGACTGAAGGCACACAATGAGTAACTGCAACAATATACGACCATAGGCATAAGGCGCACAACACAAACATTAAGACATACTGGGGGTGCACAGTAAGAACACAGAGGGAAGAATCCATGGTGTTACGGTTACTATTTCTGCACAGAAAAGCAAGGCTTTTAGTCTTATGTCTTCTCGAAAGAAGATTAGACAGGCTCCTGGCTGACTGCTCAGGCAGAAACTAGTAATCTCTATCAGGTGTGTCACAAGAGTGGAAACCCTGCCTTTAAAGGGCTCGAGACTCTTGATACGGCAGTGGATTCTTTACACAGAAAAATTGCACACACAGACATATATACTAAGCTACAAGAGGTGTCTATATCCCGCCCGACACAACCGACAAAGCAACCAACTGATTACTAACAAGTACAACAGAAACAAGAAGGATGACTACGCCCTTTACGGAAGGCGCACGACAAGAAGGACTCCGGCAACGAACACCCAAGTTCAACATTGTTTAAATGAACAACCACCCTAATTTACTAACTTGGAGTAATTTATTGTACGTAAGTCAATGATATTGTACCGTATATGTTATTAACAACAATAAACATTACAATAACATTGTCATGAAATATTAAACACCTTCCATTTATATCACATGTCCGAACCATGATTTTATAAATACAATACCTCTTATCTGCTACAACCACAAAATTATAATGACCTTACAAGGACATTTTAATAAACATGAGGAGCTTACGATTTGATGTCATTATGATCTTAAATTTCAATAAATGAGCAATAAAATAACATCCTATTTGTAAGTAACATCATAATTGGAAGTAACAATATAACATCGTATTTAGATCAACATCATATATATAAGTAACATCATATTGAAAATCTACAATACAATCACATATTTAAAAAGGGCAATAGGTAAAAATAACCATATTAAAATGACAATAATTAAGAAGGACATTATTTAAAAAGACAAAAATAATAAAGTTAAAAATGACA
>JZKD02S2436770.1:303192-339126 GCA_000966675.3 Picea glauca
GCGACCTGCGACCTCGGCGACCTGCGACCTCGACCCACTGCGACCTTGACCCTCGGCGACCTCGACGATCTGCGACCTCGACTTGATGCGCTCGTGACACAAAGCGTATGCACCAAAAAAAAATTACAAACGTTACAACGTCGATGTGTGGCTAATATATAAACACTCTTTCGGTCGAACGTTAGTTCGGCCGAAAGATAGTTCGGCCAAACATTAGTTTGGCCGAAAGATAGTTCGGCCGAACAATGTTTCGGCCAAACTATCTTTTGGTCGAAAACTTATTGCCGGAAAGAAAATATCCGGCCGACCAAATTTTTACACGCAAATCGAGGGCACAGTTATTGCTCCGTTCGATTTGACGTTTACTTTTTCGACCGAAAAATAGTTCGGCCGAAAAGAATATCTTTCGGCCGAAAAATATTTTTAGTTCGGCCGAAAATATGTTTTTCGAAATTTTGGAGACCAGATTGTCACGATAGTGTAACCCACCTTCGTGATTCCACCCTATAGTAAATTCTCTATTTGAAATTTTCTTTCACACCTATTATTCTATTTCTTGTAAACATTGAATATACTTCTTCTCTGATTTCCTTTTTGCATATGTTTGTATAATTCTTTTATAATGTAAAAGAGTGCTTATCATATATTTCCCTATTTTTCTATAAACACTCAAAAGTTAGAATTACTTTTAACTATATTTTTAATATTGATCTTCTTAATTTTACATTTTTCCAATTAGTTTTGACATTCTATCAATTGGCTGGTTAACAAAAGTAGAAAAAACAATTTCAAAGCAATTTTTTTATCTCAAACTCTCCATCTTAAGCCTTTTTAAGCTACCTTTAAATCAATATATTTAAGCTTATCAATTACATTTGTGTTGTTAGTTACTCTTTGTTTATACCTAATACATTGCAAAACATACATTACAATCATGGATCTAGCACTTAGAGATTTTGAACTGGCATCTTGAAACCATGACATTGGCAAGATTAAATATAAATTACTTTCAACACCTTAATTGATGGACTAATATGTTTGGTGAGTGAGCTGTAGAGAATCCAAGGATACTCAAGATGCCCACTTAATTATTGAGGTCAAACTATATGTCTGCATATGCAGTGCAATGTATTTTCAACTATTGTTTGTTTTATTTGTTTAAATTTTTTTCACTAATGTTTTCTTCTTAGCATCTTTGCGCAGTTACTTCCTTCGGAGATCATAGATTTGCATTTATTATATCTTCTCTCTTCTGTGCTTGCAGGTTTGCATTTTCATGAGACAAGTTTACCATGTTATAATCTCGGATTCAAAAGAAAATTTTAATCATTGTTTTAGCCACTATGTTGACAACAGCGGCAAAGTAGATCTTTGAAAGAAGCTTGTTTTTAATTTTGTAATTTTGTTTTAATATTAATGAATACAAGTAAAATTGTTTTTAAAATATATCAAAGGTTTGTTTGTTTTTATCTTAGTTGTTTTATATAATGTTACACATAAGTTAAAGTTTTTAAGATTTTATTTTATTTTTTTAATATTTAAAATTTGAAATTTGGGTATAAATTTTTCCACAAATTTAAATTTGAATGGTTGAAATCATTATGTAAAAATGGATTCAATATTTTAAAATTTATTTATTGTAAAGTGATTTTATAATGTTTATCATTATAAATTTTGTCCAATTTAATATATATATATATGGATTCTTTCATTTAATGTTTTCCTTTTTAATTAATATTCAAAATTTGTGAAAAAATTGTAAATAAATAAATAAATACTGCAATTTAAAATTTAAAATATAATCTATCCTCGCACAAAAGAGTACAATCTATGGATTCTCCGTAGGAGTCTGCCCCACTATTGTCACCGATGGCCATTTCAGCAGAGGAGGATTCGATTTACTCGAGCAAGTGTGGTGTGGCAGCCGATAATGTAATCGATGCCCTATTTGTTGATGTCGAGGCAGTCTTCTTCCCAAGAAGATTAGAGATGGGAGAAACATGTTCTGGGTTTTCAAGGATGGGGGAGAAGAGTCAAAACCTAGAAACTTTAGGTTAAGATTATGAAAATTATTTTGTATATCTTATTTTCTTTTTATGAAACTTTACAAATGTCATTATTGTTTTTCAATATATTTTTTTTTACATTATTTAATAAAGAAAATATCCAGATTTCACTTGGCTTTTACAATTGAAGATATCAGTTTTGAGTTCAATTCTTCTAGGAAGAAATTGAAGAGTAACAATGCAAAGATTTATGATACTCTTCCATGTATCAATCATAGTTTAAAAAAAGGATTAGTTTCTTGCAAGCATTAATCATAGTTTTAAAAAATTATTAGTTTTATCACTTTCATCAATTTATGATGTTAGAGGTAATCTTCTTAATACCCAGACGATTAGAAGATGGGAAAAACATGCTTTGGGTTTTTACCGACTGAGGAGAAAAGTTAAAACTTAGAACTTTTAGATTAAGATTATGAAAATTATTTTATCAAACTTCACAAATTTCACCATTGTTTTTTGTTTTTTATTTTATATATATATATATATATATATATATATATATATATATATATTTTACATCATTTAATAAAGAAAGTATACACATTTTACTATGCTTTTACACTTGAAGATATCAGCTTTGAGTTCAATTCTTTTAAGAGGAACTTGAAGAGTAACAATGTATAGATTTATGATACTATTGTATTCAAAAAGTGGATTAGTTTTATTACTTTTTTATGTAAATAATTAATTCTTTTTTAAAAGAATGATTGGTTTTGTTGTATTAAGTTTTACTTTGTTTTGAGTATTTAATAAGTATGGAGAAGCTAAAAATTAAACTTATTTTTTCATAATTTAAAAACTTGTGTTATTATGAAGAATTCATAATTTAAAAGACTTTTTTTGGGAGCCTCAACATCAAGAAAACGAAAGCTTGGGAACTAGTTGCTTAAAAAGAGAGCTTTAAATTAAAATTCTATTAATGTAAATATTTGTATTCCATTATTACAAATACATAATTTATTACAAATATTTTGACTATATTTATTTAAAATATCACTATAAAGCAAAAACTAAACTACACTAAATATTATTAACTAAAAAAAATTAATGCTAGGCACTTTATAGATGTAAATCCATACCCTATCCACCGGAAACATTTGCTCTAATTTGTTGTTGCTATCAACCAACCATATCATTGATTTTTATTGTATTTCCAAATTACAATTTATCACTATTTAGTTTTTGCCAATCTTTATAGATGTTAAACTTTCAATATTGTGTTAAATATATTTCTATAATTATTAGTACAAATTAAATTAGTAATTTTTATATTGTAGTTGTTACTTGTTGCAATAGGAACAACGTTGTCCTTAGATTTTATCATTATCTAGATACATTGTAATCTAAAATATTTTTTATTTTTTGAATATATATTATGGGGTATACACTTATATCCACTTTCCCAAAGTTCCCAAATTTCAGAATCTTGTGCAACATAGTTCTTATGATATTGTTAGATGCATGGTTTTAAAAATATCGATAATTTTTATAAAATAATGACTTTGGTAGCATTTTGACTTTGAACTTTGACCTCATGAAGCATGACCTTGTGAACTACCTTTGAAAATTTGACCTCGTGTACTATGACCTCAAAAACTTATGAACTTAGGAACTATGATCCAATGAACTATGACCTTCGAAACTTTGACCTCAGAACTATAACCTGAGGAACTTTGACCTCATAAACTTTGACCACCTAAACTATGAACTTGAGAACTTTGACCTTGGGAACTATGACCTCAGGAATTTTGACCTCACAAGCTATGATCTCAAGAACTTTGACTCCCAAAACTATGACCTGGAAAACCATGACCTGAAGATCTATGACCTCGAAAATTTAATCTTAGGAACTATGACCTAGGGAACTATGACCTTGACAATTATGACCTATGGAACTGTGACCTCGAGAACTATGACCTCAAGGGCTATGACCTGAAGAACTATGGTCTTCATAATCTCCTATTTGAAAATTCAACATACATTGTTGAGAAATAGTAACATGGTGTCCTTTCTATAATCATGAAAGTTTTCATCAACTAATAAGTTGGGGTGCACATCTTAATGTTAAATTATTTATATCACCTCTTTATATATGATATTTTCAGTGCTTTCTCCATCAATAATCGAATCGCAACACTTACCTATTGTTTTTCATTTTGTGTTGAAGATTTTTTCTTCGGCATTTTTCTTTTTTGGCTTGAGTAACACCCTTCTAAACATGAGACTTTCTCCTTGCTCGTGGTAAATATATATAACATTTTCCCAAAAAATAGAAGACTTCATTTCTTGACCTACATGTTCCCTTCCTTCATTCCTTCTTCCATATTTTGGTTCTCAAGACATTCTACCATCTTGTGTCCTTGTTTACCACAATTGTAACATGTAGTAACATACCTACTTCCACTGCCTCTTCTAGCATTGTTACCTTCCTTGAAGTTATTAGTGTAACTACTTGCTCCATCTTCATTTCTTACATTTGTTTGACTCCATACAAATCTTTATCTATCTCCACATCCAGGTTCTTTCTCTAGCACTTTGTTGTCTTCTACTCAAATTTTCATCAATTTTAAGAGTAATTTGGTAAGATTTATTTATAGTATGGAAATAATGAGTGCTCAATTCATCTCGAGTTTGAAACCTTAGGCCTTTGAAATCCCTTGCAACCCTTTGAAATTTTGGTTCCTTGATGCATGATCTAATTGACAATATGAAGAACTCTTCTATGTTCCCTCGAACTGATGTCTACCTTTGCCTCAAATATCCATCATGTATGTACAGAACTTGCTGATAATTTATAGGTAAGGTTTTCACTCCCATGTTACTTACCATTTTAATATTGTCCTTGCAATTATAATCTCTATCTTTTAGTACACAATCTTTCCATAATAGTGACATGCCCCTTCAACTTGGTGCCAACAAACTTCACCTTCTGGGATAATTCAACTTTTTAATATTTGAAATACTTGAATGATTCTTCAATAGAGTCCATTAAATTTTTATTCTTTGAGTTACCATCATAATTTGATATTTTTAGTTCTAGCACTAACTCTATTTTTTAGAAGTGTTGGAAACTGCACACTAGGGTCTCTTTCCTAGTCATCGTGTCTTTCCTCTACTTCAAGTTATATTATTGACTCTTGCCAGACATCATTGACATGTGGGTGAGTGAAAGAATTCCATGGCCAAAAAACTAGCAAGTGGGTCAACAAGAATGTGCACTCGCACGAACACGTGTTTGTTCCATTCCTAAACCTATAGGTTTGGAAGTGGCTTTTAATTAGTTGTAATTTTGTATTTTGATTAAAAAACCAACCCAATCTACATGCCATGGATTTTAAATTACAACATATATAATATAATGGAACCCCAAGACAATGTAAACCACTCAAAATAAAATCGAGAAGATCAAAACCCCAACCCACCACAACCACCCAATGTAAACACTAAAATCGATGAGGGGTTGGTTATATTAAGAACCCTTGAAGAACAATTAAGGGACACTAGAGAGCCTAGTAGAGTCTCCTTGGCCACTTCTTTGGACATCATTGTGAAGTCCATTGCAAGTGCCCAAGGGAAATTGACCTCTATTTATGATTATAGGGCAAGAATGTATGAGTATTATAGCACTGATTTGGATAGAAACCAAGTCAAAGAACTGGGCATTTCAAAACAACAAATATTGTCTATATTTAGAGATCCTAGAAATGGACAAGTACTACCATTGACCAAGAAATGCATCTCCATTGACTGGTGCATCCATCCCTAGATTAGTCAAAACTAAATGTATAGGTGGTATGGTTTTTTATAAATCTCCCTGCAATAACATGGAGATGCCCTTATATTTTATGAGAAAATTATGGGCTAAGTTTATTTTGGGTAAGCATGTCAACTACTTTGACATTCGTGAATTTCAGGGGGTGGTTCGAGGGTCCACATAGGATCGAGAGCATACCATATGAGACCCCGTGTTAGGTCCTTTTCCCCTCGGGTTAAGGCTTGACCCCCCTACCCAACATCCTCATGTTGCAAAGATATTGCAACACGTACAACTAGCCATTTCATCATTGACTCGTAGCCTAGTGTGTTAAGAGGAAAATATGTTTATGGCATGGGGTAAACCACAACAAATGAAATGACACGCATAAATCAACTCTAATCCCAAGTATACTATATAAATGAAATTCTAATAAGACAAGGCCAAGATCCTACCTCATCTGGTCGTTCGATGAATACCATCGTTGAGCACGCAACTCAAAGCTTTACACCTGTAACTTGTCCTGAACAATCAAGATACACAAGCATATAGTGATAATATATAATGTTAGCATATAGATTAGCATAATCCATCAACTTACATGACAAATACACACATGGAATAACAATTCAAATATTTGCAGGATATCAATTGGACAAGAAAAGAGTATTTCTATTCAAATAATCAACAAAAGTATATAGGTGAAAAACTTATGTAATGACACAGATCAAAACCGAGAAACTAAGTCCCTCCAGTTGGGCCTTCACCACTTCAATCCTCCACCAAAGGCAAGCTCATATAAAGGAGACAAGGAGGTTCTTCATCAAAAATAAGGAAGATATTAGGAGTTGAACAACGAGTTCATACTTTCAAGGATAAAGGGATTCAGACTCAATATGAAGTGAAATTTCTCTTGAGTGTCTTTTCTCTCCAAATTGAATTCGCTCCTCTTTTCCAAGGCTTGGATATGGCTCAATTTGTATCCTTCAAATGGAAATGAAGGATTGAGTCAGAGTGTTTCCAGTATATGTGATCCACGATCTTTTCATCGAGTGACTTATAAAGAATTGTGTTAAATGAGCATAAATTAAAGTGTGTCATTAAATAAGGAAAAGCCCAATAATGAAGAGATATAATCATCAAATCTGAACACAAAAAACCTTCATAACAGAGTTCGTCCCTGGTGCACTACATCTCTGGGTCTTGCTCTCAAATGGGTAGGCCTTCTTATTAACTCAACAAAAGAATTTGGAAAAATACATAAGTATACCTCATTCTGAAATCAAGTTGCATAAGTTTTTCTCATATCAGAAAATAGATAGCACCACTGAATTTGTGGTGTCAAATTACCCAAAAATGATTGTTTGCACACCTCGATCAGACTTTGGCACTCCCAAGCCCAAGAGAAACTCTGTCTTGGTTTTCATGCCTTGCAACCTGCAATAAATGCTGAGTAATATGTCTTGAAATGTGTGCCAGTCTGTACCCACACGCACCCTCCTTCCAACATTGGGCGGATGCAAGTTTTAAGTATTGTTTGCGAGCTTTGTAAATAATGGAATCTGTTTCCATAGTGATTAGCGGAGCTTGTGTGAAGGCGTTAAGATAGGGGAGGTCCCGGGGTCGAGCTCGTGGGCCTCCCCTTTTGGGCTATCCATTCTATATATATATAGAGAGAGAGAGAATGGATAGCCCAAAAGGGAAGGCCCACGAACATCATTCCGCTAACTTTGGTGATGCTTTTAGATATTGGTTGGGTGCCAGATTTCGTGGGGTCCCGTCAAATCTTAATTTTTTTTTAAATTTCGATCACGGGTTGTCATTGGGAATTTTCCCACTTCCACATGGTAGCCCATGACTGGGGCATGTGGCAGCCACCCATTGGGCCACTTCAACCACTGTCTTCCAACTCATCTTGCCATGTCAGCTGCCACGTCACTGTACAGACAACCACATGGTTGTATAGACTGCCACGTGGTGCAATTTTACCAGTCCACAAAATGACACAGAAATTCCAAATATGAGTGACACGTGGTAGCCTCTACTCTTTCCACGCCACCATGTTGATGTCATCATGACACGTGTCACCTTCTACACATTCCACATATGATGTACCGATGTTGACGTTGTCCATACTAATTCTGGTGTTGTCCATACTGTTGCTGACGTCAGTAGTACGTATGTTGACTCATCCCCTTGTTGACTGGGCTAGGTTGACCAAAAATTGACAAAGAATATCTTTCGATACGTAACTCTGTTTGACGAGTTGTTTGCATCGTTGCAAAGCTTGCAACGCGCTGATGCAGACCCCCCTCTCTTTCCTCAGGGTTGAATGATCTCCCAATCAAGGATATTCAATTCACTGAGACGAATTAGCTCTTCGGGCCTCTGCTAGACCCATAATTTGATTCACACATGCCCTCTTTGGTTACCAACGCAAGATTTATTCTCCTGCACACGCTCTCTCTTATGCTTCTGGTAAATCTGAGTGGAGAGTGCTAACTCCTCTACTAGGCCCTTGTTCCTGATTTCCATGGGCTATAACCTTAGCCTCATCCCCTTCGCGACTTCGGGCATCAGTTGTTTCGAGTGCAGCTGACTCTTAATCCTCCGAAATCTAGACTGACGAAATGACCCAGACACAAATCTGCGACATGCGCTTCTCCGATAGCCAATGACATTATTCACTTCCAGAATCTAGCTTTGAGAGTTCCGAGAGTTCCAACCAAATTTTTCCCTGAACTAATTTGTAACCAGATCTACGGATCGAGCACCACGTGCTCACCTTGATCGACGGTTGAAATGCATCCCTTGTTCCTGCTTCAGATGACTTCCATTCAACGCTCCTCTACTTCTCTTTCTCCTAGAGTGTCAATCCTCTAGAGAAAATCTCCACTCTCCACGTGTCCCCCCATTTATCAATGAATCCTCTTGACTCTGACCTTTGTGACTTATGACCTTTAGGAATTTTTTCTTCAATTTCCCCCTCTCTTTTTCGGAGTACACACTTCCATATTCTATGATCTGATCATGTGTGTCCTTCTCAGATTGACGACCATGATTGACTCTAGTAATTCATCTTTGGGAGTTTTTGTTCCTCCACTCTCGTTTTCCTCTGAATCACTCTTCTTCCGAAGCACACAGATTTCTTCCATGTGTCCTTTCCGGATCCAACGGTCCATATTTCTTCAGCCTTCTTTGAGACTTCGACGATCCCGCTCCTCAAACACTTCCAAAACTCTGAATACATGGAGTGACAAAGGACTCTAAGACTATCCTCCATGCAACTTTCCCAGATATCAAGGTCTAGAAAGATCTTGATTCCTTCAAATGGATCTTGCTCGTTGGTTGGGGAATTTTCAATGGGCTCCTCCCTACTGAAAAATTTCCATCCTCTACCTCTTCTAAGCTTATTCCTCCTCAAAATGTTAAGCTTCTCAGAATGTTTCTTCTTACACACTCCTTACACCTCTCAAAACAACTTCTTTGACACTTAGTCAAAAGTTGACTCTGTGCACACATTGCAACAGGTTTGTTTCAACTTAGCCCCTTTATGGACATCTGTGCACTCTTTGCAACAATTCTTACATGACTTCGTTTCTCCTCCTGAACAATATGACGTTGAGTGTGTTTCTACCTACGCACACCTTGTGTGGTCCTCTGCATTGGTTTGCAAACAAAGCTTCACAGTATATCTCATGAGCTTCTGAGTCAAACTAGACTATTTCAATGCACACCTTGCATACACTATGCACTCCTTGCAAATAAAGCTTCACAATATCTCTCCTAAGCTTCGGAGTCAAACTAGACTCTATCAACGCACACCTTGCGGACAATATGCACTCCTTGCATGATCTCGTAGAAGAGGAACAATTGAAACTTATCTAATCTTCACAGATTCATACATTCAACTATGTAATGCATGAATAACATAAGAACAAGTAATAACAGAGAATATAATTAAACAAAAAGCCTACCATTCATTCAGATAGACACAGTAACAACAATACCAAACATTTTGGATCAATGCTTCTCTGTTATATTCATTCAAATGGTATGTACATGGGCTCATACAACTACAATAATCTTCAACGGCCTCGAAAATAACAACTTCGATAACTTTCAACAGCTTCATTTGGGCTTACAATACATATATTTATACAAGAAAGGCTCATAAATCTTTTTCCCTCTGACTACCTTAGTGTTATCTTATCAAAATAAAATCTTTCAACCACTAAGTCTTATTACAATAAATGACAGGTACAAATAGATAAGAGTGAATGCTTCATATCTCTACTATTATTAATTACATTAAATAAAATACTATCTCCATCGATTTCACGCAATGGTTCAACCTCTCATCATTTAAGAACTTTAATTACAATCCTTTCGAGATATTTATATGATACGCCATCCTTAAAATTTTAAGTCACTTCAAAATGTGCACTAGGGCGTTGAGTTGTCCTCCACCTACACGTTGATGATGATGCTCCCACATCACGTGCTCTTCGTGATGATGTCATTTCACCGAGTTTTGAGAAGTTTGAATTTTTTCCCTTTCTCTGTCTGTTGAGTCCATTCTGAGCGTCTTGGATTGCTTCTGTGAGTTCTGAGCCATCCTTAGTCTTCTCTGGATCCTTTTGTATCAATATGGAAGGTCAAGGATTATGTATCTCATGACATGGCATGGAAACCCAAAATAATTTTTAATATTGGGCACCAAACCCGATGTACGTGGGTTGTAGTGGCACAACCTGTGTATACGCTTGTTGTCTAATTGATAGGGCATGTATATGTGGAAAAATGTGTTTTTTTTTTCTCTGGAAGATACAAAAGGGAACTTCAAGTCTGCATAGGGAAATGGAATGCCTTCCAAGTAAGTTTCCTGGGGTGAGGGATTTTTTTTTGTAAAAGATGCCCCATAATGTGTGAGGTTAGAAGAGTATCTGCGATGGCCGAAATACATTATAACTCCCAGAAGTCGATTAATAGAGACTTAGCTGGAAATGCTAGTTACTCATGAGAATATTACAATCCATAATGACTTTGTACACATGGATGTCAATCTGAATTAGATTGCAGATCCATGTGGAAATATACCAAATAGTTGTTCATGGCCATGAATAGGCAATACAAAGAAGGCACATGCCATAGGTTGTCATAGTCACGAACAAGGCTCAGTGGAATCCAGTCTCAAAGTCAATCTGAAGATATTTGTATAGAATGGAGTACAATATGATCTCGCATGATCACTGAAGTCATATAGGTATTGATGCAATGAAAGAAATCAACAGATTAGGAATGATGCTACTATAAGCTAGAGGTCTTCTACACTATCTGTCGAAGGTGTAATTCTACATCATGTGAATAGAGGAGTTGATGTCGAACACATTGAGACTTTGTTTGATTAATGATCATTAAGGTATATTGTTAACAAACGAGAGACAAACTATCGATAATGAAAGTAGGTATCAAGGCACCGAGTACATTCTTACAAGTGTGAATAAGGGTGTTGAGGTTGAACAATTGAAGAATCCATCAATTATGATACAATGATGCATTCCCAACTATCGATGGCATAAGAACCTACCATTGATGAATGCAAGCCTCTAGGTACCCATAAGACTCTATGCCTCATTTCCGGAATAGATGAGTTGAAGTCGATGGAAGGAGACCCGTTGAAAGGAAAGCATTAGGTCATCTCTCATCAGTCAGCACGAGGTACAAAGAAATAGCTTTGTTGGCACAGGGGCAGACCCAGGGTTCAACGCTTTAATAATGCACCAACAAAACCCTAACTACCATCCCTTTCGGCAACATCTGCGAAGCAGATGAAGTCTCACCCAAGGTAGAGGCAGGGGTGGTTGTAGGACTCAAGTGTATGCAACCTTAGCTGGGACACGTATCTGTGATTACAATATTCTAAAAAAGCACTTAGCAGTTGTCATTCATTAGTACTTAACCTTTGTCTACAACACAGATAAACCCAAATGACAACACAACGCAGTATTCAACAAGATTCAACACATTCAAGAACTAAACACATCAACATAGATTAGATCTAGCATCTTATTCACATCATTAGGCACTAAGCTATCATATTCATATAAGCATACATCATTGTACTAAGCATTAATCATATGAACCAAAAAACAACCATAATGCACAAAGCAACCACAACACATGATATACGTGGTTCACTCCCAGCCTATGGCTACGTCCACCAACTCTTCATCTTCTTTATTATCTTTTGTCAATGATCTACATGCATAGAGACATAAGGTCCTACTCCGCATAGGACAGGAGATCTGTGTGCACCTTGCCAGACCCTCCTTCCCCGAGCTAGGTCATAGCACAAAGCCTTTACACAATCTCTTACAGTCACTTGCACTTAGCCTTGCAAGTCTCACACAATATGCACAAAGCATGTACAACTATCACTTGCCCTTAGCACCTAGCATCACACCACACCACTTACTTACATCGCCTATATTTCTATTTATACATTAAAAAAAGGACCTAAAAATGGGTAAACCCATGGGCCAACATCCCCATACCCTCTACATAAGCCCTAATAGCAAAAATGCCCTAAAAGGGGTCGAGATCCCATGATCTCTGCTTCGACTTGCACTTTGCCTTCGAAAACCTATCAAAGTCCCAAAGTAGGTCAAACCTAACCAAGGATCTCCAAAACTTGGTCAAGGGCCAACAGGCCCCTAACACTCACCTGTGACTCATCCTGAGTCACTTTGATCTAGGTATCTCTTCTTCAAAATCCTCGATCCTGGCTCGAGCTGCTTTGACTTGCTGCTGCGCCAAGGCCTCCTGCTCAATGAACTCCTGAAGAACTACCTCATTCACAGGTCCCTCTAAGCGTTGCTCGATTGAAGTGACTACTTTTTCCAACTCTGCTCCTCGTCCTTCAATCTCTTCGAATAGTTGGCAAGATGCATCCTGGACTAGATGGAGCCTCTGAGTCACTTCCATGAATTTTCTCTGTATGGCATGGATGTGTTGTTGAACAGTGTGTTGTTCTTGGGATCGTTTCATTCTCTCAACTGCTGAAAAGAGCTTCAGTTATGCCTGTACTGTCACTACTTGTTGCTTTGCCTCCTGGAGTTGTGACTCCAATGTCTTCAGTTCATGGTCCTCAGTAAGTCGCTCATACATTTGCGCACTTCTATTGCTAAGATGGTTACATTACAGAGCTAATGCTTTGATCCTCTCAACTACACTCCAGGCAGTGGATTCTCTTTGGTCTCACACGTCCTGCGGAGTACTTGGTACTGTTTGTATCTCTAGATATGATATTCTCTATTGAAGCTGTTGGATGGCTTTAGCAAGCTGTGCTACTTGATCCTCCACTAGGTATTCCTCCTTGTGCTCTAAGCCCATCATAGAGCAGAGTGCTCTATTGACTACTTCCTTTAATCCAACTTGCTATGCGAGTAGTTTTTCTTTCTCATGTTGGATCTACATCTTTTCCTCTTTAAACTTTGCTTGGAGGGCAGCCTTCTCCTATTGTGCAACCCCGCGTTGCTCTATTACTTCCTCTTGTGCTAGCTTCAGGGCCACTATGGCCTATTTTGTTTCTTCTTGTGCGCGACGAAGGTGGGCTTCAGTCTCATCGACTAGTCTATAGAGTTGGGTAGGCTCATCTCTCAACTCTGTTTCTTCTGATGGAGGGGGCGCAGTGGACATTGCGTGACTGGAGTGAAAGGCCTGTTGTACCCCTCGCAGTTCTGCTTCAATTTTTTCATACATTACCTCTTGCTTAGCTTCATTTCTCTGCAAAATATCTTCTGAAGCATCTGATACAGCTACGATGATGAAGTTGAACTCATCGAGTGTGAGCATAGTCTGCAGCTTGGTCTTACTAGCTTTTGACTTCTTCTGTGATGTGGGTTTCGTGGGAGAAACCTTTCTTTTGTTAGACGAATCTACGTCATCAGGGGGATTCTATGACCATGTTACTTCACCTTGCTTTTGTTGATATTATTTTCCATTGTACTCTTCTTTATCTACTTCGTCATCACCTCCTCCTCCAGGTGATTCTGAATCAGTTTCTTATGATGCATTGCTCAGTTGTTAGACCTCTTCAGTCTTCTTCCTTCTGCTAGTTCCAGGTTTATCATACCCTTCACAAGTGACCATCGAGCTTCCTAATAGTTCAGGATCAGACAATTCTATGGGGTCAATAGGGATAAGGAGCTCTGCAGGCCACTCCTTAGTGATGTCTTCTAGGTTCTCCTCTGTGAGTTTGTAGTAACTCTATATTATTTCTTTTTGTTTGTCTCTGCGCTCAGTGATGTAGATAAAATGTCTGTCTGTGTGGAACTTCACAAATGGCCTAAACCTGTGAAAGGTTTTCGACATTATACAAAGAACATCCTCAATAGCCCTCTTTAACTACAGGTAGTAGGTGTGGAACACCAGGTTTGATTTCCATTTTTTTCCCATATCGCTTGAATACCAAAGCGAAGTGAAATTCGTGGCTAAGGGCTCAGATGGTTCTAGTTCAGGGAAGGTCACACCTTCTGGCATCTCCCAAGCTATGAATGTGATGAGGATCAATAGCCAACTGAAATGGAACTCATAGCCCTAATCCTGAGCTTCGTGACAGTCTTGTTCTAAGTGATTCACTAAGTGCTTTGCCCAATTCATCTATAGCCCTTCCACGCATTTCCCCACGAGGTCAACAACAAACCCTCTGACCTGGGTGGGTCTGTTCTTCCGGACTTACTTACCAGCAATCAAATGGCAAGAAAGGCGCATTGTGCCATTCTAGATGGAGGCTACCTTTTAGCCTCTCTTCCCCTTCTCCACATCGTCATATGTATCTTTAATATTTTGTGCCAGGGTGTGGTCTCCAGCCTTCCCTGGGTAAACATATTGTGGTCCTAGTCCCTACATGCCTAATACGGTGATCTGATGGATCAATGTTGGATTGACAGTGATGCGTCTATCTAGCCACAAATAACCGCCATGGAAGCTCGACAGCAGGAACTTAATTCACGCGTTAATCTCCTGGTGCCTTCCAAAATGGGGTATTTTCATCACTTTCAGAATAATGGACTGTGCGAAGTCCATAGTCCATGGTTTGGGGATTATCCTTGACTTCTTCCCCTTCGTCCTAGTCAAATACTTGCGAGGAGCGAGCATGCTAAAGTTCTTGCGATCCCCTAGGTTAAATTTGTTGATCTTTAGTGTCATGATCTTATCTAGCTAAGGCTTGCCTGTACGTATCCCCTTCAGGAGGTACGTAGTAACCAAGGTGTAGTCTAAGTCCCTAGGGACACTGTCACGATTCACCGCTCTAGCCAGGGGCGAGATGTAATCGGGCTAGATGGAAGGGATTAACTTCGCATTCACCAAATCATCTCGATGCTTGGCTCTTTTCTCATCTGCAACTCGGGATGGTCTGGATCCACAAGCAGTTGATGGGGAGACTTACAATGCTTGCGTCGATGAGGCTTGAACTCCTGTGGACATCACTCTCTCTACCATTTGATCAATTAAAATTTCCTCTACTGACTTTTCCACAGCACTGAGCTCGTCCGACATGCATGCTCGAGATCGGATATCTCAGGCCGATGAACAATTTCTTAAAGCAATAGAATGGATGGCAAGGTCTCAATAAGCACAACACAGTAACAATAATTTCTCTTGTTGGCTCGTATACAATTCACGAAAGTGTGCTCGGTGCAATAGTTGATGAGATAAGTAGACAGTGATGTAACAAATCCTTCCAACGAACAAGAAGCCTTCATCAATGCAGTTATTTCCGTTATGATGCACTTCCAATGGTTTGATGGCGAACTTTCTGATCATATCTGTTGTTCTAACCATCCGGGAACATCAATCTAATGGTTATAATTCCTCCAATGGTCATATCACTCTTCCATGGAGAAATTCCAATCTGAGTTGCTCTGATATTCTGATAAAGTTCAAATTCTGGAGACCTTCCTTCTGCGAAGTCTTCTCTGGAACTTCCTATAATTTCTCCAACTTTGCTTTCTTCTTGTTGATCTTTCTAGCCTTATTCCTTTTGATCTGCGTTACTGGGTTCCTCTTCCCATTCTAATTCTTGTCTTCTCTTGGCATAATAAATTCACGTTGTTGATGGTCTTCTATAGGGTTTAAGGGTAATACTTCTTCTCTGTCTGGTGTAAGTGCTCTACCCTCTTGCATGGACAAGTTTTCCAAGTCTGTCTATGTTCTTTCAACTTCGACATTCAAGTTTCTGGTTCTAAACAACTTCGATCTATTCTCTTGTTTTTCTATCAAGTGTGCTATTCTCCGGGTCATGAAATATTTTAATTCTTGTGTTTTCTGTTCTAAGGATTCTTCTTCTTTTCTCCGTGTCTGATCTTTCTCAATCCAAGTTTTTCCTAGAAATAAAACAAATGGGGCATTGTTCTCAAAACATTTAATAACCTCAAATTCTTCCTCTGTTGAAGTTCCATGAGCACTCATAGATATCTGGGTAAGTCTTCCACATAGGGTTATTAACTTTCCTCTAAATAATCTTATTCCCCCCAATGAGGGAATCATAGCAGGATTTCCTAAAATTTCCCAAGTTCTTTCTGTCATAATAGTCACCTATGTTTCCTCATCCAGAACACAGTCTATGTTGAAGTCTCCTATTCTTGTTTCTATGAACCGTTTCTCTTTGAAGATCTCTGATAAGTTTCTATCTTTGTGGTCATTTAGGGTTTCTTTCATTTGTAGTAATATAGTCTCTAATTCTTTCTGGGGTTCTACCATAGTCTTAGCTTCTGATTCTTTCTCACATTTTTCTTGTTCCATATTCATTCTTTCAAGTTTGGCAATCATCCTAGGGCAATCCAGAACTTCATGGTCCATAGTTTTACAACAAAGACAACTAGGTCTTCTATTAGAGAAATCCTTAGCAAGATGGCTCGGCCTTCTATAGCTGTAACAAAGGGTTAATCCTCTCTTCCTCTTAAATGATCCCCAACCTTTCTTGTACTACGCACTAGGATCACGATAGCTAACTTATAGAAAATTCTTCCTAGGATCCTGCATCCATTTGTTAGTCCAACATTCTTTCTATGCATAGGAATAACATATCTTTCATTATTTCTACCAGATCTACTCATATCAAACCCTCTTTCTTCTAGTTGTACCCTAGTTTTCATACTAGGACCAAATTTATCAAACATACCTAGATCCATACTTTTGAAGCAAAAATTTCCACTTATCTTACCTCTAACAGAGCACACTTTCAGATCTTACCTCTTTAATCAAAAAAATTCACTTTACCTTTATCAGAGAACAAATATTTCACAAGTCAAGTAGAGTACTACGCACTAAAGCAACAGATCCACGCACAGAGCTTTCATTCTTTTCCTCAAATCCCAACAATCACAGTTTCAGATCCCGACAACATAACCATTTGTTGGCACAGGGGTAGACCCAGGGTTCAATGCTTTAATAGCGCACCAAAAAAACTCTAACTACCGGCCCTTTCAGCAACACCTACGAAGTAGATGAAGTCTCACCCGAGGTAGAGGCAGGGGTGGTTGCAGGACTCTAGTGTCTGCAACCTTAGCTGGGACACAGATCTATGATTAAAATATTCTAACAAAGCACTTAGCAGTTTTCATTCATTAGTACTTAACCTTTGTCTACAACGCAGATAAACCCTAATGACAGTACACCACAGTATTCAACAAGATTCAACACATTCAAGCAATAAACACATCAACATAGATCGGATCTAGCATCTTATTCACATCATTAGGCACTAAGCTATCATATTCATCTAAGCATACATCAGTGTACTAAGAATTAATCATATGAACCAAAAAACAACCATAATGCACAAAGCAACCACAACACAAGATATAGGTGGTTCACCCCCAACCTGGGGCTACGCCCACCAACTCTTCATCTTCTTTATTATCTTCTGCCAATAATCTACATGCACAAAGCCATAAGGTCCTACTCCACATAGGACAAAAGATCTGCGCACACCTTGCCAGATCCTCCTTCCCCGAGCTAGGTCATAGCACAAAGCCTTTACACAATCTCTTATAGTCACTTGCACTTAGCCTTTCAAGTCTCACATAGTATGCACAAAGCATGCACAACTATCACTTGCCCTTAGCACCTAGCATCACACCACACCACTTACTTACATCGCCTATATTTCTATTTATACATCACAAAAATGGCCTAAACATGGGTAAACCCATGGGCTAACATCCCCATACCCATTACATAAGCCCTAATCCCAAAAATTCCCTAAAAGGGGTTGATATCCTGCGATCTCTGCTTCGACTTGCACTCCGCCTTCGACAGCTTGTTGAAGTCCCAAAGTAGGTCAAACCTAACCAAGGATCTCCAAAACTTGGTCAAGAGCCAACAAGATTGATGAGGAGGAGGAGCTCAAACAAAAAGGATGTTCATGAACCAATGACTATGTGCATCTCCTGCATACACCAGATGCAAGTAGTGCACAAAAGAGACCCTCTGAATAACATCCAATGATGAATATTGTTGATAAAGGCGAGGAAACCACCAATAAGGCTAATGGAATCCAAGACATTGCATGAATCCCAATGTGTGAATAGATTTATTGTCTTCGAACACAAGGGAAACCCCCCAGTCAATGAACAATGAGGAAATGTCAAAAGTTGGGTTGAAGTTTACCTACCCATAATGAAAGTAGGACCAAGGTGCATGGTAGAACTACAAATTCATGTGACTTTGAGATGCACTGAGGGTATGGCCGACATGCAAATTCAAGAGTTCTGAGAAATGGTTGACACAGGATTATAGATTTCCTTTGAACAAGATCATGAGACATATAGATAACTCAGACAACATAGATGTAATATCCCTAGGTCGAACCCAATTGTAAATGTAAATGAAAATGTACTTAAGTTGGTGAGTTGTTTGATATCGTTTATTGTATGAACCTTTCATGGCATAGTGCGTGCATGTACTGTGCAGTAAAATGAGGAAGTGTGCACATTCCAGGATACCGCACGCAATAACTTAAGTGCGCACAATTTTGAGGCCAGGGAGCCTTTGTGTATATGCTGTGTTTTATAGGCTAGTGAGCCAGTTTTGTGATTATTAGGCTAGAGAGCCTAGATGTTAAAGGCCAGTGCGCCTACTTTTTTATATGTCTCAACATTAATATAAAATACATTGTTGCGCACAGACCGACCACAATAAAAGAGATGGGGGACTAAACTCCACTAGTTAGGGAAAGGGTGGGGGCTAAAAGTTAAGGAAAAGGGGCTAAGCTAGGGAGCTTAAGCCAAAAAGGAATATTATATTAATATTTCTTAAAGTATAAAGTATGGATAATTATTTTATCCTAAGTTCTAAAGATGGGGACAAGTGGACCAAAGTAGCTCCCAACATGACAAGTGTCAAGTTGGGGACATGCATACATATTGTGGGGACTTAGTTCATTTTTCAGGGAAAATTCTTCCATCATTCCTTCAAGCATTCAACCATGATTCCGTGACCATTTTTCACTCACGCAATCATCTTTCCTCCATAATTTCATGTCACTGTGCCTGAACCTATATCCATAGGCATACTTGATTTTGTAGCTGGTAGCTTGGGAGATGGACTGAAGAGGTGGGTTGTTAGGCCCATGGGATACTGGAGAAACAGGTTGTCAGGCCCGTGAGAAATTCCTCTCTGGGTGAGAGAATTGTTGGGAATTGATTTCCTGAAGGTGCTAAACTACAACTGTAGGGCCTTGAGACATCCTGTCCGACCTGTAACTGAAGCATGGAAAGGATGTGGGGCAGCCGAGGGAGTGTTGAGAAGAGAAGGGGAACACTTCCTGGGGTGGGACAGGCATGTTGGGAATGGGGGACTATAGGATTTTAGTTGAGTGAGAACATGTGATAGAGTCTTTCCTGCTGTCCATGAACCATTAGCCTGGTTAGGAATCCCTTTACCTAGGTGGAGTTTAGTCCCAGCTTGGGGGTGACCCACTGCTAAGAGTGATGAGCAGTGTGGTCTAAGTCTGGGAGGTTCGTGGAAGGTCTGCACGCAGTTGGTGACATTCTTAGCAAGATAAGTGTCAATTGTGTGATAAATTTACATGTTGCATTATTATTTACGTGTTTAGTTTTATGGGTTTATCCTGTGTGTGGTTATAACTGTCTGTATATTTATGGGTATTTCCTTTATATGTTGCATGTATACGTTTAATGTTATTTCAGTATGAATCCATGCATTTAAAAATTCATTTGTATGTTTACATTTTACATACATATTTCCGTAAGAGTTTTGTGTGTATATAGTTTAATTGCAAGCAGTTAGAAAAATTCGTGTGGCATAGCTCAATTGGTTGCTCGGTATGTTACAGCATGTTTCGCAGAGAGGATAAAAGAGTTCTCTCGCATATCGTGGCCTGGCCTGGGGTGGCCCGGGATGTTACAATAGACTTGATCCTAAAACTTAGTGATGCAGGAGGCATCAACAAACTCTCCATACGGAATGGAAGAATAACCAGTTGAAGGAGTAAAATCTAAGTAACGAGCTCAACCTCCTAAGGTCATACTAAACCCAATCTTTGGATGACAATGGACTCAAAAGTTTGTGCTTTCTTCAAAGGCGACATGACTACTGCTGATAAGAGATAATATTCTTTTCCCGCCTGTCTTTTTTTATTTTTTCATAGGCAAATAAATGCTATGATACAAGGGAGGAAACGAGTGTCACGAGTAAACAACTAGCTCCAAACAGTGGAACATACCTATGCTCAATCCAAGGAAGTGCATGTGAGGCATGGACACTTGGGGGAATGTTTCCTCTTAGGGTACAGGGTGCCAAGATGCAAAGGATATAAAAAAGGCTCTGCTTGGCTAGTGATACAAATTGCTGAGGTAAGAGACTTGTAATGAGAAAGAGGGAACCGACAATAGGCTCAATACTGCAAGCAGGAAGATGGAATGCGATTACAAATTAACTCCAAAGAATGCCATTTTTCCTAGATTTAGTCCCATAGGCTCGAAAAAGAATAAAATAATACCCAAGAGAACTCTTCTAGCCAATGTTGACTAGAGTATTCATTTTTTGTAAGTAGTCTACTTAGTCCGGAAAAGGGTTAAACTTATACCAAATAGACATCTTTTCATAAGTAGTATTCATTTTTCGTAAGTCCGGAAAAGGGTTAAACTTATATCAAATATACATCTTTTCAAAAGGGTTCAGCTTATTTTTTCAATGGGGAGGGAATGTTAGGGACCTAATCTCACTAACCCCTCAGGTAGATAGAATAATATATTTTTTGTGTAATAAAGGCCGAAATTAGTAAATAAGGCCTATATAATAATGTGAACATGTTTAATGTAAGAATACTTACTAGAATGTTCCGGCTCTACAAAGTTTTTCCTGTAGAATTTTCTCTAGAAGACAGAAATTGTATAAATAGGGATAAAAATCATGGAAAAGGGTTGTCTTTTGAACCATTTGTACTTGAACTTTGATCTATTGGAGGATGCCCCCTCAAAGAGGCAAGTGAACGTTGCTCTCAAGATAATAAAGGTAACATCTTTTTGGATCAATTGTGTCATTGTGCTTACTGTTTTACTCTTTTGGATAAATATTGAGAATAAATCTGTATTTCTGCTCTGCATATTTCTATCTAGTACCATACATTTCCTTTCTTGGTTTTTTTCAACTGGGTTATATTCCCTGTAATTTAGAATAGGATGTAAAATCAATAAAAATTTGAATATGAGACCTATCCACTGAAGGACAAATTATCTCACACATTTCACATACAATCAACTGCAATAAAAGGAAGCACGAAGGTTTGGTAAGGAATGTGGTTCCTTCATATTCATTGTGTCATTGAGTTCATTCCATCTACCTCGAGAAGCTATAATAATTGATTGTTTTAAATTGTTATAAGAACTTATAAATTCATTTATCACTTCTTTCTACACTTGATTCATGGTTTCCCTTATCTTAGGATATGACATTCTCTTTTTATGATTTTTGACGATGGACGTTATTAAAGTTATTTTTGGTCTAATCCATAATGGGATATCATTTCTTCTCCTTTATAGAATTCTTTTTCATGAGGTATTTTCAACTCATTTTCCAATATAGACGGAAAATCTCTCAAATTAATATCTCCAATGAAATGGTTTGGATTTCAATCAGTATTATGAGGCAACAAATAATTGTGAAGATAAAATTCACAAAGAAAATTCCTTCTTTCAGATATACTAGAAACATACATTCTACATAATGTTCTTCTAGTTAATTTTTAATCCATAGGAAAATCTGAGACAATTCTCTCTATTTGAAATGTCAATCATTTCTCTTTTAAATACATAGCATAAACTAGTGAGTGTGGTCCACATGCACGTCTTTTTTATTCCAATTCCCCAATTTTTGCTAATTTTAGTTTCAAACTTTTAATTTGCTCATCTTTTTGGTCATTAATCCTTTGTCTTTTTGTTAATTCCTCTTTTAATTGATTATTGTTTTTCTCTGTTCAATTCAATTTCCTTTGGTGTGATTCTAAAGGGACATATTATTCATTATGGGAGGCAACCATTTGTTTCCATGCATTTTTTTTCTATTGTTATCCCTTTGATATGTTCCCTTAATTTATCAATTTCCATCAATATATCAAGAGAAACAAAGGTGGGTTCAAATGATACCCGACAGACCACATTTTCTTTCTTAATTGTATATGCTGGTTTGTCTATATCTTTCTTCAATTCTACATCACCTTATTCCTCATGCTTGATTGCAGGGTTGCCAACTTGTATAGATGAGGAAGGTCCTTCAACATATTCTGAGATGCTTGCAAATTCTTCAGCCACTTGTCTTCTCATCAACCTCTAGTTCTTTTGCTCCTATTGCTACTAAATTATCTTCTCATGTTGAGGCTGAGTAGATTGCATAGGCATTTCGAGATCTTCCTTCTCTTCAACAACTAGGATAACGATTTGTTCTATATATTCTCTCCAACTTTCCCCTAGACGTTGGTGAATAAATACATATTTGACCAATATAAAAATAATACCATGTTGTGCAAACTAGTCCTTGTTTTCCTTTCTGATACTGCTCTATTGCTACTTCTAGAGATTTTAACAAGAAATTTGGAAAATGATTTTTTTTTTAAATGAGCTAAAAAACAAAATTAATATGCCATACAAAGAGAATAAAGTCACTCACAGGTAAAATATTTGATGACACATTGAAGTACCTCACCCCAATCTTTTGGTAAATAAAAACACTTGAATCCTTTCCCAATGTCTTCCATGACTTCGCCTTGCTCCAGGAAGACACCTATAGATCTTAATGACTCTACCCATTCCTTATACCATCATATTCCTTCCATTTCCAAGGTTATATCTTGATAAATCGTCTCCTTCGTGAGTGGAATTTCCAAATTGTTCACCCTCACCACTCCATTCCTGAAATTGTGAGAAAACAATTCTGCAAATGGAATGCTACTATTCCGGATTTTTTCAAAAAACTGCAACCAATCAACTCATCTAAAAATTTCAACTACTTATTCATTGTTGAGAATTGCCTCTATTGTAATAGGTTTTTGACTATATATATTTCCACCCATTGATTTAGAGAACTCTTGTAGCAGGAATGTAGTATGTTGTAGAAAATACTCTTTGCAAAAGAATGCACACAATTTGTAAATAGTGTATTCAACATTGAAATAGTTTCTTGATTTTTGAAATTGATTTGGCTCCATAATAATTGTTGCATATTTTTCATGTGTTGTTACACGGTGTTAGGAAAGTATGACAACAATCCATAACTTGCAATTACTAACATAACTGCTCCACTAACCTTCCCATCCAATCATTAACCAAATTGTGTATGTGGAGTATATGTGGAGTATTATTTAACAACACAGAGGGTTTGTAAGTATGAAGGTACAACAAATTTAATAGCACAAAATACTCGAAAGTATGGAGGATTGACATTAAATGTCATCAAAATTTTCTAGGCCCTCCAAATGAAGTGGTGGTCATTTCGACAACAAGAAAAGAAGGACAGTGCATGAAAAAGGTCAAATTTAAATGCTAAATAAATAGATTGACAAGAAGCATTAGAAATACCTATTCCATGAGTTAAGATCACATGTGTTCTCATTAGAGGTGTGTTGTCAAAGTGACTCCTTTCATGCTTGTTATTGCTAAGAAATGTGGTATCCAATGTGAATTAGAAAATATTGATTTTTCTATAGAGAAATTTAGTAGTGCAGACATAATTTGAAAGGAGGCATAATTTGAAAGGATGGTGATAAATATTTCTACAGCAGAAGGCTGCAGATGAACTTTGTAATTATTATTCTTATTCTTATTATTATTTATTTTAATTTTTTATTTCCAAAGAAAAACTTTCAACCCTCAACTACATTCAAAGAATTTTTTTGTTGCACCTTGGAAATAAACTCCTCTTTTGATTTGGGCTTCTTATATATCCTCAGATGATGACTATTAACAATCAGTGGAAGTTTTTTTCCATCAATTATTCTAAGTTTCCCTTTTCCATTATTGAATACAGCTTCTACTTCGTATGGACCTATCCACCTTGTTGCTAATTATCCTTTGAACTCATGGAATATGGAACCATACAATAATGCCCAATCACCTAGTTGAAATTACTTATCTTTGATGAAGTGGTCATGCCAATGTGTACATTGTTGTTGTAGAGCTTTTGTATGTTGTGGAGCTTCATGGGTTTTTTTTCTCTCTCTGTAGCAATGATGTAATTAAGTGGAATCAAGGGTTTGGAAACCCTCAACTACATTCAAATGTTGTTCTTGTTGCGGGTTGGAAATAAAATCCTCTTTTGATATGGGCTTCTTATATGGCAATGACCATTAACAAGTAGTAGATTCTTTACATCATTAATTCTTTTAGCTTCTACTTTGTATGGACTCTGTTGATAAAATATACCAATATTCTATCCATCGGTATCTTGAAGTCACATCAAGTAATGGCTTACCCATTTTTCAGAACCTTCATTTCACATTGGTGAGTCATCTTGAACACTTATCATCATTATGTTAGCTATGCATGAATAAGAATTTCATTATAACAAAAAGTAATTGATCCATCTAATGGTGTTTTATCCATGGACATCTTGAGTATTTTTTTGAGATCACTTTCAACTTCCAAACACCACAATTGATCTGTAATGTTTCCAAAGGTAGTTACACATTTCTTTTTGGGTGTTTCCTTGGTTTCTTTTAGAACTATTTTTGTCAACAAAATATTATGTATAACCTTAAATAAGAGTTGCTTCTGCACTATAGGTTCTTGTGGAATAACAACTCTTTTTTCGTAAACAGTCTCCAAAATCTTCTATACTACTTCATTTCATGTTCTTGGTTCTTGTGTGGCAGGAACATGACTTTTTTATGCTGGTTTTGTGTAACAACATCAATATCTTTCCTTGCCTCAACAACTTCTAGAACATTAGTCCTTCTCTTTCTTGGATATTCAGGGGGTATGCTAGAAGGGATGTGGACCATGGAAAAAAATGGTGTGGTCAAGGTTTCACATAAAACAAAGGTGGTGATTGTGTGGTCATGATAGGTAGACCCTTGGTCAACATTCCACCCAACTAAAAACTTTTTTGTCCTAAAAAAAATAACAAATGGTAAGGAAGTAGGGAAAAATGAAGTAGCGTTAGGTATAATTCCAAACACAAACCTATAGTATTCAACGAGAAATTGAAACTCGAAAGGGTATTTCTGAGACAAGGTAAGGTCTGTATGAACGAGACGTAATGTCTTTTAATTTATGTAACACACCTACTATATTTATTCATTTAATTAATGATGCATTGTGATGCAATGGGCCTCCACCCCTTGTCGTAAGAGTGCATATGCAGTGGAGACATTCCTTGAGTTGAGCATAATTGGACCACAAATTCCCTAACACTTCTTCATCATTGTTGTATCTCTTTGGTTTGTCAAACATGTCATTCCACAACCACCAGGGTTTTGCATCTACTCTCACATACTCGTGTCTTCTTCCCTGTAGTACAAGCAATGGACACTATAGATCAACACCATGTACTAGCATGCCCACCTTACATTCTCTCACTGCTACTCAAGAGTCATAGTCATTCCTTCTAGTCTAGCTTGTGGGTTTATTTGATGTAACTCTCGGTCCTTCCTTCTCCTACAACTTGCAGGTTTATTTTGCTAAAACTCGCCTTCTACTGCAACTTGAGAGTAGAAATGTCATATCTATGGGACAAAGATACACACTTATGTGCTCAATCAGAACTCTCAGAGCTCAAAATCGTATTCAATAACAACATGTATTCTCTAGAGCATATTACAATGAGATATCACCATGCCAAGGTACTTCTCAATCCTGCAATCTAGTGTTAGTTCAAAAATCCATGGGTCCTCACACATATGCATAGAAGCATCATTCCACTAGACATTGTCTCCCAACCCATGTACATCTACAAATGATCACAAATCCATATAGTGCAAACAACCTTCCACATACCCATTCCCACCTATTCTCTATAAATATTAATCATTCATCACAATAGACTATTCTCTATAAAGATTAATCATTCCAGCAATAGAGTTAAATTTCCTCCACTCATGCCAATAACACAACAAGATAACACTATACAAAAATCCATCCATACACACACCCAAGGGTTAAATCTATAAAACCAATTTAAATCTTTTATTCATTCATACAGAGTACAACACATGGGCTCCATGGACGTATATGAGCTTACAATTAATTGGGTTGCCAAGCCGAAGGCCCTGACAACCTCAACCATTCCTCTCTCCCCTTTTCTCGTGTGATATTTCATCTCTTTTACAAGCTCTCTTGCTCAACTTCTTGTCACTATTTTTATTTCTCTTCTAATATTGATCATCTTCAGTTTCCCAACAGACTCTTCATTCCCATTCATCTTCCAGCTTCTAGTTTATCCCTTTCTCATTGTCTTTTCACCTACGGCACATCCTTCCGGCTTCCACCCAACAATGCGCTCCTCCTGAACCGTAATGCCCACAACTGCAATCTACAACAACATGATAATCCTCAGCACGTATCCACATGTCCAACATGTAGCAATGCTTGCATCTGTTTCATTGTCCCACTCTACACAATAATTTCAATTTGCAACAACTTGTCCCATTTTGTAGCCATTAATATCCTACACTGACCAATCATTGTCATAACATCACTGTCACATACCACAACGAGCTTTGTCGTGTCATCCCTAGGATGACCGTGACGCTCCTGCATCATATTGCGTATATTTTTAAATTCATTAATAATAATGTACTTAGTTGATATATTAGTTATAGATTTACCTAGGAAGAACTTAAGAAATGTGAATTTCCCTGCATTCATTGGTGTATTTAGGGTATGTGATTGGTGGAGGGTAGAGCATCTTCAAGTGACCAACTCCTACAAACGTCTTTGAAGTTAGGAGCTTTGTTGGGGCAACATAATACTTATAGAAGTTTATAACATCCTTTTCAATTGTGGCTACACCAATGCATGTCATAACACATAGTAGTAAGAATTTCCATTGGAAAAACAATCAGCATAAATGTTTTGATAAGATAAAAAAAAAATATCACTCAAACACCACCATATGTTGCATTACCTAATTTGCATGAGCATTTTGAAATAAATACGATATGGGAGTAATTTTGATGCAGAAAAATATATTAACATACTATCATTCTAAAATAATTCATGGCAAAGCCCTAAACTACTATGCATAAAACAAAGAACATTATGTCCTAATTTAAGCTATCAAGAAGTGAAAGAACTATTTGACGAGAGAGGAAAACACCATCCACACTAATCACCCACTGTTGTAGTATTTCCAAGACGAGTAACATAAAAACAATATCAAGACAATATTGCATGATCAAAATATCTCCTGCAGGAGGGGGTGCTATCAATGCCCCTTATCCGACCCCTTAACGTTCCACCATTTTATTTGATAGTTAATGTGCTGTGGCTGGAATGTCTCGGTTATGCGTTCTTGTCTTTATTGCAGTTATGCCACCGCATTCGAGTACGATAATTGTTTCTGAATTTTGAAAGAGATCGCTGGTTGCTGCAGATATATACTTATATCAGATATTAAATGCCAGTATGATTTTGGTGGATCTTATATCCAAAGGAATTGTTTTCTAACAGAGCCACATGTGTTTAGTAATGGTGTGAGATGGTGGATATTCATTTGGTTTTGATTTAAGTTAGGAATTATGAATGGTAAGTTGGTAGGGTTTTAAACCAAAAAAAAAAAAAATAGTGATTTTTTCAAATTTATATCCTTCAATTTTAATAAAAAAATTCATTTGTCAAAAGAACTAAATAACACCCACCTTAAATTATATTATAATAAATTCAGATTTTATATCTAAAAATATTAACCATTGCTAATTGCAAATCGGTGCATCATAAATTGCAATTATATTAAATTCAGAATTTGTCTCTAACAATTGCTCCAATTACGAATTGCAAGTAGGTACATAATACATTGCAATTAAAATAAATTCAGATTATTTACTCCATTYAGATGACCAAAATTGCTATTTGAAAAACAGAAAAATATTTCAACAAYAATAAGGTTRCCCKATTATGWAACAGATMGTCAAAAACGAAGCCATATGAAAATCGTTATCAAACGCCCTGAACATTTACCCAACAAGACGGCTTAGATATTGATTGTAGACATATCTAGCCATAGCCATGGCCTGTACGTATATGGAGGAGAACTTACCAAATATCAAAATACTGTGGCGTACGGGGATCTGGCGTACTCTGTATATTACTATCCTGKTTAGCCATGGCCTGTAGGCTGTAGGTATACGGAGGAGAACTTACCAACAAGCCGAGTTGTCTCGTGGACTAGGGCACTTTGAATTTGTGTCAGAGGTGCGACTTCCTAAGTAGGTTACCAATTAATTTATACATCATTACATGGGCAATATGAACACAATAATGATCTGATCATCAAAGACCTAATGGCAGGGCCCAGGGGTAATTGGGCACTTCGAAACTAATAATAATGTTATCATTAGTATTTTAAATCGGCTTCCAAAACAACGAACGTACTTTCTACATTAAAAATGGATTATGGAGGGGAAGACTTGGGAGACCAAACCAGAATTCTCCCGACAAAACCACATGAACTGTCAATTCAAAACAGTGGGAAGTTAATTCGCCGCTCAAATGAAACTAACGTACTGGTCCTTAGCCATAAATTTATTGTTTTTCCTCGATTACTTACCAGGAAATCTTCGGCGCCAAGCCAACCCAGTTCTGTAAGTTGTAAGTGACGTAGCTGAGCTTCTGTTGCAACGGGGAGCCTTATAAACCAGACAGACTCGCCTTCATGACACCTTCCACAGCTTGATGCTCCACGCGCCCATGCCCACCGTCCTGTAGAACCCCAGCCGCCGAATCTCATTTTGTTATCAGTGTAGAGAGAAATAATGTGCTTATTGTTGTTGTGGTTGATGATAAGGAAGAGATCGGCCAAATCCAAAACAACCGTCAGAAACCTGACTGACCGACCTGTTGACATACAGATAAGGGTAGGATCGATTCTCTTGAAGACCTATACACTCAAACCCGATTGCAGTAAGATGCTGAGGCGCAAGAATATATACAGAAACTATGCTCCCCGAGGCAAGAGCAGCTTCTTCTACGATGGGAGTTGTGAACCATACGTTTGGATCCACAGTCCCACTCATGCCGCTAAATATCTCATGTCACCGATGCCAGCCAAGCAGCAGTACATCAGTCTGGATGACCTCCGAGAATTCCTGGAAATGAAGATTTGCATGAACGGTGGCAATGACAGTTTCTATTTAATCAAGATGTCCAGAAGCTGCTGAGAGTTCGTTTAAGCTTAAATATTGAGGTCAGTCTCTCTGTCTCTCTAACTATCGTTTCGTATATTTAAACTCCTTCCAGTGTTTTTTTCTTCGTAGCAGCTTTGCACAATTACTTCAATTGGAGATGACAGATTTGCATTTAAAAAACGCGATCTCTTCTGTTGTGTGTTTTCAGGCTTGCATTTCACGTAATGGTACTTACAGTGTACAGCCCTATCTGTCTGATCAACTATTTTGATAAGGAATATCATAAATTTTCCAAAAACGAAGAAGAAATCGAGGAGTCCGACTTCATTTTCTGTTTTTGTTTTGCAAGGCGTTAGGGTGGTATAGTTTGGATTTCGGTGCATTATTTTAATTCACTGATTTCAAAAGACTGTTGAGCTTAGGGGTATTTTGTAAGTCATTTTTCAAAAAAGAGAGAAGTAGAGGCACAGAGAGTGACAGAGGAGAGGCAACTGCAATGTAGATCTCTCTAAAGATGCTCTACTCTTCTCTCGCGGAGTGGAGCCACGCCACTGCTCAATTTTGTATCGTTTTATCTATTTATTATTGCTATTTTGTACGATGTTCCAGGTTTGGACCTTTATATGTGTTTTTTTAGAAGTTGAAAAAATGAACGCTGGTTTGTATGATCTGGTTTATATAATAGTCTCAAGAGTGATATTTTGAGCATGGTTCATTGAATCTCTATTGCTTTTTTATTTATATTTTGTATATATCATTTTGGTACAGTCGACCCATTCAATTCCATACTATTGGCTTTTGAAACATTCGATTCGATTTTCTTTTGCTAAATAATTCTTTTCATTTGTTAAATAATTTTTTTTCATTTTTATTGAATACAAATATAATTTTTTTATTTCATTGTAATATATTTTCCAAATTTTGGTTTAAAAACAATTTTACAGTGTGAACAATTTCAGTTATCATCATGACACTCCGGTTATATATATATATATATATATATATATATATATATATATATAATCACAATTTTCTAAATTTGAAAGTTGATTTTGTGTAAAGCATATATAAAGCAAGTTATAAATTCTATAACAAATTTCATGTATAATACATGTGATACATGTTGTAATCCATAATTATTATTATTATTTTTACAATAACTATTGATAATTACTTTTTTCCTTTTTCATGAGGTTGTAGTTATTTTGGCATTATTACATGCATACTATTTAGTATTTGGTCGATTGCTTTTGTACAGTGATTGAATCTATACAAAATTGAGACATAAAAAGAAGTTAAAACTTTTGGTGATTTCAAAATTGAAATTGTATACAAGTTACTATATCAAAATAGAAAAAATAAAAAAAAAACTTAAAAAAAAAAATTTTTTTAAGAAGAAACTAGTCATAAAAAATTAATTAAACTCATTTATTATAAAATCTTAATAATTATAAAGTCATAATAATGAAAGATGTACTCGTAATAATGAAATATGTATCGGTATACACCACAATTTGATGTATTGGTATACAACACAATGGTGAGATTTGAGATCTGAAATTTAAAGTAAGTTTTAATGGTAATATTGCACTGTAATAAAACCAAAATCATTGGGATTGAATTTAATAACGGTATATATAAATTTGGTGTAATGATGGTTGCATCCATCCAAGAGCAAATGGCAGCAACAATTATCCTAAACAATAACTTTCTACATAATTAATTATGACAAAGTGATACGCTTGCACACGTTAAAAGTAGTATTCAAGTGAAAAAGGCAAGAAAATTTAAAGTTGGTTTAAATGATATTTGTGAACCATTGAAAATGGAGTTTACAGTTTCGAACTTTTTAAGTTTTCGAAAAGTTAGACCGATAGTAACGCTCAGTTTTTCTTCACTTATTTTTGAAACACACTTAATTGAAAGACAGCTTAATACACCTTTACCAAATAGAGAAACGAAAATGTTACCACTCAGAAAATAGAGTATGTAGACAAACGAATTGAAATATCTAGATTAAAAAAATATGAGGTATCTCACTATTATGAAAAGCCGACACAACTGTACTATTAAAGGAAGATGTTTAAAAAAACAATTTAGAAATAAAAATTATAATTGTTTTTTTACAAAATATGATGGAATTGATTTATTAGATTTGTTATATATCGAATATTAGCAATAATCATGTTAATAATATTAATGTGTTTGTATATGTTAATAAAGGTATATTTATTCTATTAATAATGTTTTTTCGCTATAATATATATTAAATATAAGTTTATCATTATATAGAAACATTAATATTATTAATGTGATTGTTGCTAAAAGCATAAAATATATTTGAATAATCATTATCGTAGATTTATGCTAACAAAAATAATAAATAACTTTAGGTGTAAATTAATAAAATTATATTAATATTAATATAAATATTATACTATAATGTTAGAGCATTGTATAATTATTATATATGAAATATAAGTTATAATATTAAATAATAATACAATATAGTTTAAACAAATATTTGGTAGGTATATCATTATTTAAAATATACAAAATATAATTTTGAAATAATGAAATAATTTTGACTTGTATAGGTCATTTGTTGACTATGTTTGACTATAGTTGAATTTGTTTGATAGACCTTAGTTAACCATGGTTGATTATAGTTGACCATGTTTAACCATTATTGGTTGTGGTTGACTATAGTTGGACATGCTTGAACATAGTTAACCATGTTTGATATTGATTGACTATGGTTGATAATGTTTCACTATGGTTAACCATTTTTTACCATGGTTTACTATGGTTGGACATTGTTTATAATGGTTGACCATGGTTAACTATAGTTGAACATGGTTGATCATGTTTGATGATAATTTATGGTTGGACATTGTTTATAATGGTTGACCATGGTTAACTATAGTTGAACATGGTTGATCATGTTTGATGATAATTTACCGTAGTTGACCATGTTTATGTATGGTTGACGATGATTGGGTATGTTTGACCATATTTAACCATGGTTGAGTATGATTAAAGATGTTTGAGAATGGTTTAATATAGTTCACCATATTTGAGTATGGTTAAGAATGGTTTGACCATGGTTGATTATGTTTGACCATCATTAACCATGGTTGACCATGTTTACATGTGGTTGACTACAGTGGGAGAATGGTGATTATGGTGGACTATGGTTGACAATGTTTGATAATGGTGATTATGTTTCATGATAGTTGACAATGGTTTGTTATAGTTGGCTTTGGTGGAGGTTTTTTTAATATAGTTGTTAACCATGTTTGAATAAGGATAGTTATAGTTAACCTTAGTGGACTATGGTTAAACATGTTTGAAGGCCATCCTTAACTTAATTGACTTTTGTTGACTATTAACTTTCATTGACCATGTTTTACTATAGTTGAATTTGGTTGACTATAATTAACATGTTTTGATATGGTTAAATATGGTTTACCATGTTTGACTATCATTGACAATTGTTGACCTTTGTTACCCATGGTTGATTATGGTTGACTTTAGTTTGCCACATCTTCTTATGGTTGACCATGTTTGATCTTAGTTGTGTATGTTTGGTATGGTTGGACATGTTAAAACATGATGGACCATAGTTTACCATGTTTGACTATGATTGACAATGTATTCACCATGGTTGACTCTGGTTGAGAATGTTTGACTAGAGTTGAACATAATTCATTATGGTTAAATAATAACCACTTATATTTTCCAATAGAGTTCTTTTCATATAATAATTATAATCATATATTTTATAATCATTTCCAAATGATAAAGATATGACAATAAAATAATCAATATTTTTTTTTCTAAAAATGATTTATTTAAAAGTCCATAGAAAAAATATAAAATCTAACTCAATATGGATTGATGTCAAACAATGAGAGAGATATAGTTTCTAACTCCAACATGATTAGAAGAGATATTCTACATACATAAATGGAGGACTTTGCACTGTGCTCAATCCAACATATCTCCTATTATAAAAACTTAAAAAATATATCATTCACAAAAGTCATTGCCATTGCAACGTACATGCTACACAAACAACCTTTGCCTCCACAATTTATGTTTTCATCATTGGTGTTGGTTTGAATGACAAGTACCAACTCAAAGGTTTTGTAGGAGACTACTGAGATATTCTCTCAACCTAAATCTCCAAGATTAGGATTAGTTGGATCTCACTCCAATTATATATATACATGTAATGTATCTATGTGAGTGTGCAATACAAACTATTTTCTGTGTGTGAATCATGTGCAATGGATGCTCTCCATTTTTCTTACTTGGTATGAGAGAAAGGAAAACCCTAACTCTCTCACGAGAGGGGATGTAATATGAGATAAATTGAGAGTTAATCCTTTGTACATAGGTAGCGTAAGAAAGTGTTGAAATTTTTTAGTTGTGTGGCTGCAATTTGTAGATTAATGTGTTAATTTTTGTGTGTATGTTTGAGTGTTAATTTCACTGTGTGTTAGAGTGAACCATTGCTTGAGTCTTTGGAGTTGTGCAAACTGTTGTGGATGCCTTGAACTGTTCACAATTGATCTTGATGTCTTGGATCCCTTTCTCATGGATTGCGTTGAAGCCGTAGAGCCATCGCTGGTGTTGAAGGAACACAGGTGTGATACAAGAGTTGATTGGTAAACGAAGCTATGGAGTTGTGAATATGTTGCTGATGCATAATTACCCATCCAAATTACACATGTGTCGAGTGATCCAACATCATATGTCAGCGATGATCACCATTCTCGACAATTTCTCACAACTTGGACATGGACCGCCCAGTTCTTGTAGAGATCCACATCAACTCATTTGCATTGAAACATGCCAGAAATTCAAGGAATGCAGTTGGTTTGATGTGTGATGAGGCCGACACTTGAGAGGTAGGAAATAAATTGTGTACAATTCTAATTTGTTGGGCATTTCCCTAAATTACTATGTGTGTGTGTCCAAAAGCAAAGATGGTCGAAGAGTAGGTGCCATAGGAAAGTTCTGACCAACAGAAGAAACTCAGCTCAGGGGGTCATCGTTGGTGCATTTAGTAGATCCGCAACATATATTTTTCATATTGGTGTGGAATTTGTTGTAAAGTTTGCTTTTTTTGTGTATGTGGGTTTGCTATTTCATATTGTAGTGTGTATTACTTGTGTATACCGCTATATGATTATGAAGAAGGCCAATTATTGAGTAGAATAACATGATTCAAATTGGTGGTTCTCCATGACGTGAGAACAAATTGCTAATTTAATTATGTCTAAGTTTGTTCTATACTGATGTGACTTGTCGTGCTCTGGGAGCATTAGTTACAGGTTATTTTTATGAGGTCAAGTTGTGAAACTAACTACTGAAGACATTTAGTATATAGATCATTCTCCTAGATACTACGGATAGTCGAAAGAGAAATATTTGCAGATGGAAGTGTGTCCATAAGATGGTTCAGTATCAAGATTCTCCTTCGAGAAGTCAAGAAGCGTCGGCTGTACAAAGAATGTCAAAGATGGTCGGAAGTAGTTTTATCTGTGTTGTATGAAGTGGTAGCTCGAAGATGATGGGAGAGAAAGAGTGTTTCTATGAAATTCAGAGATGAGTGTAAGTGTGTATGAGGACCAGTCAAACAGACAATGACAAATTTTGTGTTTTCAATATTGTAAGTTTTGAAATGTAAGCATTAAAGGGGGATGTTAAAGATAATGCTCACATTAATGTTGTGTGCAAAGTTTGGGAATGTTGATTAAGGTTGGTTTTCATTGATGTCAACCCTTGAAGAAAGCCCCATAGCACAAAGGTTTGGGTAATGGACCCAATATTGTTTGATGTAAATATGACTCATTATTTTTTTGTCATGGTTGATAAGAAGTAAATATAGATGAATTCGAAAGTGGTCCCCTTATGGTGAAATCCCTCACGGGAAGACGCTTTGTGGAGTAAGAGAACCCATGTTTAATTGTGGAATAATGTGATGAAGGAAAGTGAACTTGTCAGGGAAAATATCCTAGATGAATAGTGCTTGTCATGTCATTTCTAGTGGTATGTGGAACGCCACATAATTCCTCATGGTTAGAGAGTTATGGCCATGAGAAGTTGAAGACCCCAGGTTTGAGTAATGGACCCAAGTTTGTTTGATGGGTAACGGTATGAGTTATGATATATTTTTAGATAATACTATTCTATATGGATAGTAAATGTCATGCCATTTCTGGTGGTATGTATAACGT
>JZKD02S2436770.1:346164-356222 GCA_000966675.3 Picea glauca
ATTACATGTTGATGCATGGTTCAGATTTATTGGTACAGGTTTACAACGGTATATCTCACAGTGATAGTGTGACAGTGGTTCCATCATTTTACTTCTAATTCAGGGTGGCAGGATGGTGCAAGGACTGGTGGTTGTAGCCACCTTCCAGTTGTAGCTGGAGAACATTGGGGGTTGTAGCCTCCTTCTGGTTGTAGCTAGAGAATTGGGGAGTTGGATCTTCCCTCGGGTTGTAGCCTAAGAAACTAGGGGGTTGGAGCCTCTTTCTAGTTGCAGCTGGAAAAAAAAGGAAGTTGGGGCTTCCAATGAATGTAATTCTTCAAGACATATAAGAAAAAGCATTCCATGGTTTTCTCCTGATTTGGGTTTCCATGTAAAACACTGGTGTACTGTGTATATGTGTGATTGTTTATTTCTTACTGCTCATTATTAGATAATAATTCTACATTGATATAACTTTGAAGAAAAAAGATTATAATTACGCTATTACTGATTCACCCCCCCTCTCAGTAATCCAACATGGAATTGACTTGAGGTTTTGTAGGAGATTGTTGACATATTCTCTCAACCTAAATCTCCAATATTAGAATTAGTTGGATCTCAGTCCAACTATATATATACATGTAATGTATCTTTGTAAGTGTGCAACACAAACTATTTTCTGTGTGTGAATCCTGTGCAATATATTCTCTCCATTTTTCTTATTGATAAAATTTACATTTTTCATCTTCATTAGCCAAACCCACTAGCATAGAATTTGCATTTTTCATCTTCATTAGCGGGAGGCACTGACGTTGGATCTACATATCTTTACATGCCATAATTAAAAGCATGACTACGCTCCCAAAGGATATGGTCATACTTACCAATTTCCTCCCTCCCTCCCTATAAATATTAACACCCTTTCAACACCAACTGAGCATAGTAAGTTTGTGGTCACACAAATAAAAACTATACATTTTTATCATAAATCCTCGTTGGAAATTTAAAACAATAAATTAAAAAAAATATAGAATATGAAATTGATATGTTTCCTACTAAAAATTCTACACTTTATAAAAAAATTAAAATTAAGACACCAATCGCTATAGTGTGCCATAGATTATTTCAAAATGATACATTAAAATTGTTATTATAAACATAATCTATGATTTAATTGATTTGGGAGTGGTGATCGACTGTAATGACTCAACTTCACGCCATCATTGTAAACTATGGAATAGATTTGGAAGTGGTAATCGAGTTTTATGATTGGTGGCATCTCTCATACACAACCCTATGCAATCATGCATAAATGGATTTACTTGCTATCATTTCCCAGATGTACCTTTGCCTCTTTTATTAATTTGAATATTCCATTCATGAGGCCGTAGCCCTGTCATTTTTTTTTTGTTTTTTAGGTATATTTTCTAGGTATATTTGTTTGAAATTCGGTGAGATATTGTTGGATCTTCATATTTGAGTAGTTAAATCTATATTTTCCAACGGATCTAGGGTTTTTTCAACATGCTGAATCTTTTTTACATTAAAAAATGCAATTTAAATAACAAAAAAAATGTAATTTCATGTATATTTAAACAGGTTATGGTTGGTGTAGCCACTATAGCTTTTATAATTTGGAATATCGAAAACAGGCCAAGTGCAACAAATAATGACGTATTCTTTTTACTCGCCAAGTCAACAAAATCAATTTGATCATCGCTTTCCCACACTGCTCGTGGATGATATTTCTGCATAATCTGCAAACAAATACAAACATGATATTTACACCGAAAGGCATACACCTATTGACAATGGGAACATTTAATGATATTTTAACCATAAATTTCAATCGCATGGTTATCAATTGAAGATGCTAGCATATTCTTAGTCGTCCTTCCAAATCAATGAACAATATCTCATGTTCATAACTTTCTAGCATTTTAAAAAGATTCCATTAACCTGTTTTCTTTTTAAAATTTACTTAATATGATTAAAAACTTACTGTGTGACGATCTAATTTCCACGTTCAAATGATTAACAAACTTAATTGAAATTACAAATTTACTCCACTATCAACTTTTTATCATTTTACAGTATTATATTTACATTTGTGCCACGTTTACTTATGGAAGTAGCATAATTACAATCAATCATTTCATATTCTTCAGTGGTTTCATATTCTTCATATTCTTCTTTTAATCTTACGAGATGTAAGCCTTATGATGTTCATCAGCAATGAGTTAGCAGCTGTGCTAGTTCTACATAATCAGGAAACAAATAAAAACATGGGAGAGGAAATCAATGCTTTGAAAGGGAAATGGTTACCTTTGTGCATTCTTTCTCCTCCATCGCTAGAGAATTCCCACGACCGATTTTTAAGTATGACATATTTTTTGTCGTTTCTTGTTTTTTCATCTTATTTTACAGGCCTCAGTCGCGGTAACCGCTGGCCACCACTCGTCGTAATTGCTTCAGACTGCTTTCTTTTACATTTTATTAGGTAGGTATCGGTCGCTTCCACTGTGACGCATCGCCTGATAAAAAAAATTGGTTGATAACAACCAACTTGTTAAACAATATTCAATGCTTGGTCAGGTGGTATATACACTGTCAGATATATCTCTTCGTAAATATAAAGGTGATACAACGATGTATATACCAACCACCACAACATTGAATGTTGCACATCAGACTGATTATTGCTGGCCAAATTTTTCCATGACCTTAATAGACGTGACATCAAATGTCTTCAGTCGAAACAATTACGAAACATTTTCCACGACCATGAACGTTATGACAACAAACATCCTCAACTATAATAAACCCTCTACTTTCAACGTTCTTTATTTTATTTTATTTTTCTGATTTTTTAATATGGATTTTGGATGACTATCTTCTAGTTAATCAATATCTTACTCTTGGCATAGTCAACCATAAATATACTAAAAAGGATCTTCATAGTCCACGTCAAATAAAGATGCCTATGTAAGATTACAAATAACAATAATTGGTTACATTAAAAAATATACTAACACCTCTCCTTAAGGAAACATAGGGAGTAAACAATAAAGAAAAAAATGGATCCTCTCAATTAGGCTTGCTAAAGTACCCAAGTACAAACTCTCATAAACAAAAACAAATGAGAAAAACCCATAGGAGAAAAAACTCCTCCCCAAAAGAGAGAAAACAACATAAACAAAAGTGAAGGTAAGACTTGACTCAGGATGACCCCCAATGACAACTTCCTTCACCTAAATCATTGTTGGTAATTGAATAAAATGAAGCAATTCCTAATATTTAGTGAAGATGTTTGCAACTTGCTCTTCAGTAGGAAAATAGTCCAAGCTAAGAACACCATCCTAGATGAGTCATAAAATGAAGTGCATGTGAATCTCAATATGTTTTGTCCTTTGATGCTCCATTGGGTTGCGAGAAAGTGTATGACACTCTAATTATCACACTAAAGAGTAGTAGGATGATTGTGTTGAACGCCAATAGTCGTGAAAGCCAAAGAACTTCCTGAGTAGCAAGAAATGCAACACAATACTCAACTTTTTCATAAGATAATGCAATGTTAATTGTTTCTTACAAAACTAGGCAATAGTAGCAAACCCAACGCAATAGATAAATCCATATGTGAACATCGAATCATCAACTAAACCAACCCAATTAGAGTTAGTGAAACCAATAACTTGAGAAGCACTAGAGGTGTTCTAAATGCCAAAATTGGAAGTACCTTGAATGTACCTCAAAATGCACTTCACTGTCTTCCAGTAACTGTTGGAATATTGGACCGCAAGATTGATGAAGGCATTTGGACATGAAGGAAAATGCATATGTAGATACAAGACCCATGGATGGATAGTATACATCATGTTGTTTCTAGTGGTATGTGGCACGTCACATGGATCCTCATGGTTGAGGAGAAATCAATTTTTGAAGATGACAAAGTGAATTGAAGAAGGAAGTACATGCAGGCCCTGAAGATAATTAAAGAAAATAATTACAAAATAAGAAATTGTCAGGTCAGCCCTAATGTTAAAAGGAAGTGACATAAATGGTATAAATAAATATCATTATATATTCATTTGATACACAAGTCAAATTTCAGAGGAAATTAGAAGTAAAGAAGGCCGGATTTCAAGGGAGGATGAAGTCTTTTGGTGATGTGTTCTAAGGTGTTCCGGGTAAAACAGTCATAACTTCTTCATGGAGAATCCAAATCATGTGGGAAAAATTTCATTGGAAAGAGTATGGACTTTAGTTTATTGTGTGTGAGTTTCAAAATCTGTTGTTAAATATTGAGAGTGGGGCATTCTATACAAGTTCAGTCTCCTGAATAAAGCAGAATTGAACAAGGTCTACCATTCTCTCTATAACTTCTTTTTGGGGAGGATTCAAGGAGTGAAACTTGGAGGAGTTTCAGAGAATACATTGAGTAATATTATATACAGGATCAAAGTACTCCAAGTGCTAGCGATATTACCTGACTCGGGATTAGGCGCACCCAGGTCTGCAGTTTGCACAAGAAGCACTTGAGCATATCGCAAGATAATCCCATCTTGTAGCAGCAAGTCAAGCAAGCGAGCGGGAAAAGTTTTGTCTTCAACAATCGAGAACCATCTGCACAGGAAATCGACGGTCAGAATCTTGCAGAGGAGATCGGCGAAATCCCGTCAGCCGCTAGATCTCGAGGAGTTGCATCGGGGATAACCCTTAGTGTGAAAAGGGAAAGAATCGAAAGTTTTCAAAGATGAGGAACTCTTTTATGTGGTAATCGCGATTTCCTGACCGGATCAGGACCGTCCTTCAGCAGGGACACGTGTCGAGAGATCCCGCAGAATCGGGGATCGGGGAACTGAAAGTCCCGTGTACATGACAGCGGGAATCGCGATATCCCAATATGCGATTTCCCGACGGAGTTAAGGACCATAGTGGAGGACAGGTGGCAGGCTTTCGCGACGGGGAGCGGACCATTGACAGGTCAATGGTCACGAGTCATTGGCAATCAGAAAATTGCGAGTCCCGTGGGCGCAAGCATCGTGTCATCGTGAACGCCGAAACTCTGATGGAATTTTTGGCTATGGTCAGACAAAGGCAGGTCATATGGATCATGTTCCAGCCGGTAGGGGCTAGCTCATAAAGGGTGGAGCTCATCGCATGTCGGGTATCGGATTTCAGAAAGCTAGCACTTCTTATTTCTTGCACTCTAAAACTACGAACCCTGAATTTCCGATAGCACCCATAATCGGGCCCACGAATTTGGTGCCTGGTCATTGCATTCCTAGCCACCTCCGCCTCGATTTATTGCTCCCACCTTGTTCAGCCACTGAATATCCTCTGCTGTCCCCACGTCATCTTCTTGTGCCACATTGCATTTTCGCCTTTAGCTCCTAAAGAGCCCATGCATACCCAGTATTCTGTCTTTTATGCCCATCGCCTCAGCCCTACCGACTCCATCCTCAATGGCCAGCCGAGTCCCCCTGCACAAATCTAGCAAAGTAGAAGACAGCCAAATATAGGCTACCACATCTCCCAAAAGAATATTTGACCAGAGCCTCTCAAGTCCCAGTGAATCAGTTAATGCAAATGAGGAAGGTGGGTGATACATCATATCCTTCCTTAAATAGAAGGATAGAAAGGAGCGTGAACAGAGACAGACTGTCAGTCCCTCCTGACGAAGATCGCGTCTGACAGACGACTACATGGGCATTCTACCCAACGTCTGCATGTGTAGCCTAACGAAGAAGCTCCTGAATGTCAAGCATTGAATTCATGATATGATCGCGCCTTCAACGCCTGAGTCAGTTCGAAGTATATGAAGGAATTTCTGCCATTTTTGTAGGGATCGATGGCTGAGCAGAGCTCCCAGTTGTAAAAACTTTAATGAAGCACTGTTAATCTGATTATGTATGAACTTCTGAGACATCTTGCCTTATGAATGCCAGTTTCTTTCATGCTTTTGTTTACACTGTGTTAGAGCAACTCGGAATTGGAGGATCCAGTCGAGATGTATCCATTATAGGATGATGTTGTAATGGATCACTGTAATAGTTACGGAGTCTCTAATCATTTCTTGTGATTTTCCCATCGCTGAGTGACTTGGAATTGGAGGATCCAGTCAAGTCTTCCCTTCAGTTTCTTGAAGCCTTGAACCAAGAGGATCCTGTGTTCAAAGTTTTTTCCCCTACAAACCGCTGTAAGCCTGATGCCCAAAGTTGTTTGTTCACCTTTCTAACTAAGTCTTCCACCTGCTCATCTTTTAATCAACCCACTAGCTGAAGTTATGATTCCAGACCTCCTTTGTTCTTTACGTACCAGACTCAGTCCCTGAGTTAGAATGACACCTCCTCGAGCCATTATCTCCATTCGATCACCCCTTATAAAAAAATCATGACATAAAAATGATGGGTGTCGGGCTCTGCTTCTGCAAGCAATCCAGGAGTGACTTCCGACGCTAACATTTCTGGCGCCGTTGCCGGGGACGAAGTTGAAGATTTTCCCTGGGTAAAATGACAATGAGCTTCTTATTTTGAAGGTGCATGAGATATCAGAACCCTTAAAGATTGCACTTGCACCTGGCGACTCCTTTGAGGTCATTACATCTGGTAATTCCTCTGTTGCAGTGCCTCTAGCTACACCTGGTCGCACTCAGGAGGTACAAATCTCAGTTCCGGTCTTTGATGGTGAACGAAGATTGGACGCACTCATTTTGCATAGCATTCACCTGGAGACTCCACATTTAATGACTCCACTGGAAGGGATTTGGTTGACAGAGGGAAGTCCATGTCGAAGGGAAAGACCAGGTATCCATTTATGAGCTTACTGCATGAAGCTCTGTATTTCTTTGTTATCTCGTTCTTCTCTTTCCCTTCATTTATAGAGAATTGTTTCCTCTTCTTTGTTCATTCTGATGTCCTTGAGCCTCCCCTTATCCACTTAGCCTTGGAAGAAGAAAGAATACCCTCTTCTTGTGTTGTAGATACTAATCTTGTGCCTTTACCTCTGCCTATCCATGAAGATGAGATCTGTATCACACCTCCTCTTGGAGTTAAGTGCCCTTGTAGTCCTGAGGAGGTTGAGGATAATTCACAGTCTTCCCAGACCTCGTTACCCCCTATTTTTCCTACTGAGCCTCCCCAACCTCTTGTTGGATCCCATGATCAGCCCACTGCTTTTCAAATCAAAATCAGAAATAAGTTGTTTAAACCTCTGAGGCTTCTGTATCACCTTAACCCTTATCCTCATGATTTCTTCGAGTATCTTCCTCGATTTTCTGGGGAAGGTCATGTTACAGCTGAGAAGCATATGGAGGCCTTTGAGACCCTTATTGATCAGTTTGAGATCCTTCATGAAGATGTTGTCATGAGGATGTTCTCACGCTCCCTGTCTGGAGATGTTGCAGTGTGGTTTAGGTGTTTGGAGGCCGGTTCTATTGGTTCCTGGACCAAACTATACCATGTGTTTTTAAAGGGTTGGGGTGAGAACAAGTCCCTTGATCAATATTGGTCCGAGTTTAATGCCTTGAGGAGAGGGGAAGATGAAGCCTTGGTTATTTTCAACAGAATATTTTGTAGTTCTTATCATAGCATGCCTGTAGAGATCAGACCCATAGAGACTGCTGCTATGGTGTACTATATCATGGCTCAGCATCTAGAGCTAGTCTTCCTCCTAAGAGAGATGAAATCCTCATCATTGATACATCTGTTTGAGGATGCTATAGAGGTTGAAGAAAACATCAGGGCCAGCAGGTGGACTCATAAGTAGGCAGATTTGCATATACAGGAGGAAGAAGACTATCAGTCAGTTTCAGAATCTGAACAAGGATATAGCAATTATGGATCATATCTGGAACAAGAACCCAGAAGTGGTCATTATGATCTAGATCCTGCTGCTCCTTTATTTGAATATCATATTTCTGGGGTAGAACCTGCAGCTGCAGAAGATCCAGAGTGGTTTTTCAAGGAGGGAGAGGGACATTCTTTTGTGAGTAGAGAAATTTTTGTAGAGGAGCATCCTGGTCTTCTAAAGCGGCCAGGATTCTTTCATAATCCCCATGATCCTGTGGCCATATGCATGGAGTCCTACATTTCAGATTTTTTGAAATGTTCTAATAACATTAGTCCAACAATACTCGCAGGTGAGTATTGTCTTACGAAAGATTTCCAAGAACACATTATAGAGCATGTTCCTTTATTAATTAAGGAAAGGCAATGGGTGGAAATCAACTCTACTAGGCTTGCAGGAAGCACAGAGCAGCATAAAGAGGAAGGAAGACAACTCATCTCCTGTTCAAAGCCTGTTTGTGGGCAGGTGTCATCTGGCATTGGATAGCCCGCATTTGTCCTCCGCCCACTTGTGCACTCTGAAGGCAGCGAAGAGGATTTTCCAGTCTTCAAGGTAGACGCTCTGAGAAACTCTTTTGAATATATTATTGAAGAGTTCTTGGATGCGTTGGCATCTTCCCCCGATGAGCCTATCGTCTCATATTTAAGCGAAGAAGCCATTGTGGAAGAGGATTGTTCTTTCTTCCTTCATCAAATTTCCCATGATGTATTTACATTTGGGATTGAAGAGAAGGATCGAGAGACCGTTCCCTGTTTACAAGATGGGGGAGTGCAGGAAGAGCCAGAAGAGCAGCTGAGCGCACATTTCATTGTCTATCCAGAGCCTGTTTGTGGGTAGGTGTCATCTGGCATTGGCCAGCCTGCATCTGTCCTCCACCCACTTGTGCACTCTGAAGACATCATGCCATAGGTGAACAACCACGGAGGACAAGAGATGTTTTCTGACCAACTAAACTCCCCTGGCATTATATATTGTGACCCTGTGGGGTCTTATATGGAGTTGTGCTTCCCAAAGGCTTTGGAGCCTATAAATCTATTCCCCTTCTCAACTTTTGGGGATATGGACATCATAATTAACCTCATCTTCATATGGCTGTCATACCTCCCTTGCATTTTATGGAGCATCTGCGGTAAAGAGAAGGGACGAATCACCAAGCAGTATGGGTGGCTATGGTGGAAATTTGCTTTCACCTAGCCCCATGTAAAGGATTTTATTAGCTTAGGACTGTACATAAATAAGCTCCTTGGAGCGTCTATGTTTAGTTTGTTTGGTTTTTTACTTTTCGCCATATATTTCTCAACAGGAGGTTTGAGCTCGACTCCATAGCCCAACATCAAGGCACTGAAGCTGCAGAATGAGTTCTTAGAGCATCGCAGGGACGACTCTATCCCCTGTTGAAACAGAACTTAATTTTGTTTACCTTAAGAACAATTTTTTTTTGTATCCTGGAGTCTTTTCATTATTAAAATATTTATAAAACAAATCCTTTCATCTCCGATGAATTCGAATTGCCCTTGTGATTCATTTTTAGAAAAAGAATGTTTAAAATTTAAATTAACGTAAGTTCCAAATACTTTTTCGAATAATATTCTAAATGAACCATAATGATAAAACTTAAAGGAAGGTTAAATTCGTATCGGAATATCGGGATTCGCAGCTTCAAAATAAAAAATTTCAATTCAAATCAAATAACGAAACCCCGATCCCCGATTTCCCGATACGTTAATCCTTGATTAATTCATCCTTTACTTAAATCTCATTTTAAAAAGAGTTTCAACTTTAAACAAGTCATATCGGGAAATAGCGATTCGCGGTTTTGAAAGAACAAAGAAAATTGTCATCGCATTCCCCGATTTCCCGATCCTCGATTTCATTTAATTCATAAAAGAATTTTAAAGTTAAACTAATTACTGTTAAACACAATTAAAAGCAACTAATCATATCGGGAAATCGCAATTCGCGATTCTGCGAACATAAATTTTCATATCATCAAATATCCCGATCTCCCGATCCCCGATTTCCCGATTTCCGGGATCTTGATTACTGAAACCCCGATGAAGGTAATCTAGATTAATTAAGATAATAATGATTGACTTAAATAATAGATCGCAATTTTGGCAATCGGTGTTTTACGATGATTTACCTTCTTGACATCAAAAGTTCCGAAACCCCGATGAAAGCATTTTCAAACTTATGATAAGATTAACGATAATAAATCATTCTCAGAAACA
>JZKD02S2436770.1:368438-388507 GCA_000966675.3 Picea glauca
TGTAAGCATATTTCAGTCATTTGTTATTAATGAAATGAAGTCTTATTTCCGCTGCATCTCTGTGTTTATGTGTATTTATGTATTTCATTGTGTTCCTACATAAATCCGGATCAGACACAGTGATGTGGACAGGGCTACAAAGTTCATTGAACGGATCTAGTTGATTCATCAAGCAGTAAATGAACAGTTGGACAAAATCCAAGCCAAGTACAAGGCGAGGCATGATATGCATCGAGTTGATCATCAATTCAAAGAAGGATATCAAGTCTGGTTATACATCAGCAAGGAAAGGATGCAAGGAGAAGGTAAAAAGATTAAACAAATTCGTTATGGTCCTTTCAAAAGTTTAGACAAGATTGGTACTAATGCTTTCCGGTTAGAATTGCCTCCATATATGCAAATTTATTCAGTTGTAAATGTGGAAAACTTGAGATTGTATGAGCCTCCTATGATCAAGGATCAAGGAGAGAATGTTCAAATTCCTACCATAGAATATTTTTCTCCTAAATATATGAATGAGTTGCAGGGAGACACCATTTTGGACAAAAGAGTTTGTACTTCTCGCAGGGGCTAAGTTAGGATTGAAGAGCGCAAATCCAAGTTAGGATTGAAGAGCGCAAATCCAAGTTAGGCCAAGTGGATGAATACCAAAGATGTGAGGACAAAATATCCTCACTTATTTACCAACTGATACCAGACTTTTGGTGGTCCAAAAGATTCCAAGTGGGGAGGAACGATCCAGGAGGCTCCCTAGGTCAAGAAAATGCTCAAAATGGAAAGTTCTTGGAAATGGATCAAACCAATTCCATTGCGACCGGCTCATCGTGTTGATTCCGGCCATATATTTACTTCCTCAAATGGACGTTATCCCAAACAGGGAAAAGGTCAACAGGTCAACATGTAAAAAGTCAATGTTGATGTCAGCATGACATCAAGCCGACATCATCATGCTAACGTAGCATTGAAACACGTGGAAACACAACAGTAGGTTGTCTGGGAAGATGACAGTGATCCAATCAAATTTTGACAAGTGGCACATTCTCGACAAATTAAACAGTGCCACGTGGCCCAAGCATGGGCTGCCATGTGGCACCCTATCATTTGATGGTTGGTCAAAATTTTTGGAACTCATGGGATTCGACCCCATGATCTCTTGGTATATAAATGCCTTGGGAAAGGTTTGATAGCCAACGCACCTTAGGTGGGGATTTTTATTACAAACCCATTTCAAAATATATAAAGTGCAATATATGGTAGAGTGGAGGCAGAAGGGGGTTGGGGCTAAGCCCCAGCCTGCGGTTTTCTTGTTATATATGACCTCAACCAAGACAACGGGCGCTCCACTACCGTTCAACAAAAGGCGCCATGATTCTCGGCGTAACCACCAGCACCTATCTGCCATATGTTTCGAGGCTATAACCACATGGTAGGTGCATATATGTGGGTGTGGTCCTATGATATCACGCCATGTGACCAGTATTTTCGGGGTAAGGGCCAGCATGCAGCCCTTAGGAGCTGGCCCTTGGCCACATTATATGCCATGTGACCCTATTTTAGAGCGTGCACCCAACAATAAGGGGCTAAGTTTGATTTTGTTACACAGGTAGGTCTTTTGCTTATAGTTTGTCCCAGATTAGGCGTTTTTGGAGATGTCTTGGCCATTTGGAGGGGATTTGATCCCAAAACGAGGCCATATCTTTGTGGGAAGTTGGGCTTGCCCAACTAATCCTAAAAACTATATAAACTAGGATTATTGAGCTTGAGAGGATACTTTTGTATGCAAGGAATGTAAAGAAGAGATGGATTTTTTGGCCCATTTCTCATGTTTTGAGGGGCATTTTGTCATGTTTTGAGAGGAGTTTGTAGAGGCATGTGTGCATCTACACAAGGAGGTCTTGTACAACATATCAGAAGCTTTTTTTTCACAGCGAGGAGCCATTGTAAAGAGAACTTGAGCATTTGAAAATCAATAAAGAGGTCCTCCACTTGGAAGTGAGCTTGGAGACGTAGCGACATATTGGTGAACTCTGTTATCAATTTCTTGTTGTCTTTGTCTCTTTATTATTGTTGTTCACTTCTCTTATTTGCAGCATGGTTATTAATGGCTGAAATCTTTAATCATTCATGAGTATCTAATTAATGTCAATTTGATAATAATTCCTTCCTTTTTGGATCAACCAGGGTCCCATTGAGAAATGGAAGCCACCATGCTGAAGTAGTCCAAATGTCATTGTAAACCAGGGTCCCATGTTCAATTGCTCATGTGAACCCCACATGGAACAAATTGGTACCCAATAAACCACTGATAATGATGATCCTAATACTGACACCTATCATGTGGATCCAAATAAGAATATACATCCACATAGTTGGAGAGGATCAAAGATGAATCTGGAAGGAACAATACCATTGTAAAATATGCAGGTTGGACGCTTGTAATTATAGCTAGCTCCTGATGTGGGACATTGATGTTCTCTACAAACGGTGGAGTAGAGTCATCAAATAAAATATGGAAGTGTTTGTCATCCCAGAAATGACAACTATCCATATACCAATCATCGCAATCGGCCTCCAAATAATACCAAGCATATATTTCTTGATTATATTCATCCCTGATGTCCTCCATAAGAAATCTTTCATGCATGCTATCCAATGAATCTTGAATACTATGAAAACTATCATTGAGGCCATCTGCAAGGTCATGCAGTCTGTCATGCAATGTGCCACATAATGTGTCATACATTTGGGATTTGAATGCTTATGTAATTTGTAGAATTTATTTGAGGGTTTGAGAGGAAATAGACATATGAGCACCCTATGAAAATTTATGAACTCTGCATTCCCACCGCCATCACTAAAAAACACAAAAAATAGAACAATAAACTACTGCAGAAAATCGCGGCTTTTTCCGGAAAACCCTAAAAAACTGTTGAATTTAAAATGCTCGTAACTTTACTTCCTGGACTCCATTTTGGCTTATTTGTTTTCTGAAATTAGGTATTTTTCTGAGAGGAATCCAAATAAACAAATTTTTTTTCCCAAATTCAGCTCATAAATCTTCATATAGGAACCTTAAGTGTGTCGCCCTCTTTTTCTTCCCTGGAAAAATTCTGCAAAAAAGAGAAAAAAAAAATATTCCTTTCTTTGGCCAAGAATAGTGCTCTGATACCACTTGTTAAGTTCCAAATACCTGAATACAAAATACCACAATAATACCAAAGATATATGAATACAATAACTGAATACAAAAGCACCACAACAGATATAGAAGCACAATATGCAAAATCTCTTGTATTACTATCAAACCCTTAGGGTAGGGCAACATCATACAGTGGATCTTATTATGGAAGGCATCCTCTCATGTTCAATTTATTCTTCGAGGGGGCATCCTCCTATTGAATACAAATAACAATACAATATTTTTCTTCATATCCCATTACATTGCTTGAACCCCTTTATATAGTGCTACCATCACCTAAGAACATTCTAGAGGAGAAATCTTCTAGAAGTAGAACCTTCTAAGAAGTCATCTTACATTTATTATATATAACTACCCATTTATTATATCTAAATACCCTTGTGGGCCTTATTTAATAATATAGTGGACCTAGTCCACCTTACATTGAATGGCCTCCACTATTATCACTATGGGCCCTCTGGCCCCCCCCACTACCTCTCTAGCTACCTAACAACTACCTTCCTTTGATGTAGTCGTGGAGCTTGTAAAAAGGACATAGGAGGTTATCTAGGGTTTGTAGTGGACTACCCTAGTTACTATCCTATAGGATAACGTTCTAAGGTTTGTAGTGGACTACTTAGGGTTTATACAAAATCCATTGTCTAAAAGAATTTTTAAAGGGATATAGGATGGCGTTGTGGGGTTTGTAGTGGACTACCCTAGTTGTCACCCTCTAGGAGGGTATTTAAGGTTTGTAGTGGACTACCTTGGACATCACCCAATATGCATTATTTACCTTATTCAAGAGAATCCCTAGTTGACCTCATATGTCCAATGAAAATACATTAGTCTTAGGTCCTCCTATCATCTTTCATACCCTAAAACTTACCCAAACTATTTTTCCTAGATTTATTATTCACATCATTTTGAACTTAATTTCCCTAAGTCCTAGCAATCTTAACCTAGGGAAGTCACCCTTGAACTGTAAAAGAGTTTCCTAAAGTGTAGAATAGGGTTGGTGAGGTGACAATGGCCCCTCACTTAGTTTCACTCAAATGGCACTTGAGATTTTGGACTTTATCTCCTAATGTGCAAGATCATGTGGTAACAAGGAGGAATGAAAATAATATTTATTTATTATATTCATTTCTTGTTTGTATGTTATTCTCATAGGTTGTCTAGATATGTGAAAATCAACGTAGGAAAAATAGTTATAGGTTGTTATTTTTTTTCTTATTATCGTGGTTAGATCAGATGCGATCTTTAAAAAAAAAATTGTAGTACTAATAAGATGATATTTTTTCTATAATTTTGTTGAGCTATGTGCTATGCTAATTTTCTTGATGTAAAAACTATATAAGTACTATGTAAGTATTTTTTAATAAAAAATCAATAAGAGATTATGATTTTCACTTTGGTGTAAGACTCTAATTAAGTAGTTTCAATCCACACATCTTACACTAGAATTTTTTGTGAAGAATTATTCTCTATTGGATTATATTATGTGTAGCATCCCCGGCCTCACACCGACCGGGGCATGCCACTCCTTAGACGCTTTACTTAGCTCTGAAACCATATTTGTAACATTCTCAGCCTTCAATAGGCCAAACCATGCTACTCCTGAACACTCTTTCATGCTATGATACCAATTTGTAGCATCCCCGCCCTCACACCAGTCGGGGCATGCCACTCCTCAGACGCTTTACTTATCTTTGAAACCCTCTTTGTAACATTCCCAGCCTTCAACAGGCCAGGCCATGCTACTTCTAAACACTCTTTCATGCTCAGATACCCATTTGTAACGTCCCTGACCATTCATGCCAGGCCACGCTACACCGAAGAACACATCTGTTCTCTGTACGGAACATACTGTAACATACTTAATGTCCTAACTAAGTTATGTCTCATATGATTTTCTAACTGCATGCAATTAAAACATATGCACACACAGAACTCTTGCGGAATCTTAATATATATAAAACGTGAACAGACAAATACGTTATGTAAATGCATGGATTCACACTAAAAAGAAGTAAACATATACATGTCGCATATACATGCAATACCCATAAGCATACAAACAACTATAATCATGCATAGGATAAACCCATAAAACTAACACGTGAATAACAATGCAACATGTAAATTAATCACACAATTGACACTTATCTTTGTGAGAATATCACCAACTGCGTGCAGTCCTTCCATGAACTTCCCAGTCTTAGACCACACTATTCATCACTCTCAACAGTGAGTCAGCCCCAAGCTAGGACTAAACTCCACCCGAGTAAAGGGTTCCTAACCAGGATAAAGGCTCATGAATAATAGGAAAGACTCTGTCTTAGGTCCTCATTCAACTAACAACCTACAGTCCCTCATTCCCCACATGCGTGTCCCACTGAAGGAAATGTGCCCCTTCTCTACTCAACAGTCCCTTGACTGCCCCACTTCCCTTCCAGGGCTTCAACAACAGGCCAGATAGGAAGTCTCAGAGCCCTGCAGTTGTAGTTCAACACCTTCGGAAATCAATCCCCAACAATTCTCTCACCCAGAGAATTGCTCACGGGCCTGACAACCTGCCTCTTCAATATCCCACGGGCCTGACAACCCCCTTCTTCAATATCCCACTGGTCTGACAACCCGCTTCTTCAATCCCACTCCCAAGCTAATAGTTACCCAAAAGAAGAATCTGGATACGGGTTCAGGTAAAGTCATGAAAATACAAATGATAACCCCCCGGCTTCCCTCCTCCTTGATGATTGACTGTATCTCCCAGTGATGGATGAATTCGAGAAAGATGATGGTCCCCCTGATGGAGATCCCCGAAATGAACTAAGTCCAACAATATGTATGCATGCCCCCAACTTGACACTTTTCATGTTGGAAGCTACTTTGTCCCACCTTGCCCCAACTTAGAACTTAGGATAACACAATTATCAATACTTTATGATTTAAGAAATATTAATATAATATTACTTAACTTAGCCCCTTCCCTTTCCCTAACTAGTGGAGTTTAGTCCCCCATATCTTTTATCGTGGTCGGTCTGCGCGCAACGATGTATTTTATATTAAATATGAGATATGTACAAAAATAGCTGCACTGGCCTTTAACATCTAGGCTTTCCGGCCTAATCAAAATATAAGAATTCTAGCTTATAATACTGTCTCACCAGCCTATAAAACATATCAGATACACAAGGCTTCCTAGCCTCTACATTGCGCGCACTTGAGATGTTGCGCGCGGTATCCCAGAATGTGCACACTTCTTCATTTTACTGTGCAATACATGCACGCACTATGCCATGAAACGTGCAAACCAAAATGATATCAAATCAACTCACAACTTATGTACATTTGTATTTACATTTACAATTGGGTTCGGCCTTAGGGTTATTACATTATGAGAATTTTATTTGTCATGAAGAATATTTGTATTTGTTTATGTTGGATAATGGTTATATTGGGTTGAGAGATGCTCCTTCGCTATTAAGGAAACCTTGCTATCATTATATAATACTCAAGAAAAATAATTTGTATTTTTTTTTTGTAAATAAGAAAAAGATAAATTATATAAACAAGATGTACATGAGGGTCTGAAGTTTCAAGAGAGATCATGATGATCTCCTGTAATAAAAAAAGAGAAAAACAATGTCTACGCTAGAGGGTAAACCAGGCTGGAAATAACATAATTATCCTTAAAATGTGTAGTTTGTATGTCCAACTAAGTATGAAATAACTGATAAGAATCCCTAGGACAGAAAAAACTAGATATAAAATAAGACTATAGAGACTATGAAGCCTGTTATTTCTGGTCATGAGGAACTTGAGAAGAAGATGGGCCCGTGACATCCCTGTGAGTAGCAATAACAAAAGATTTTTCCCATGGTCGATTCACAATAGGAGGATGATAGGATCCACCATGACGATGAGCTATCAAGGTCACCAATGAGAGAAGATATTCATTTTCTACCTCCAGAGTCTCCATTGTGTGCTTTAAATGACGAAAATCTTCATCCTTAGGCAACATACCCATAGCTACAATGGTTTTGGTATGCCAATAAAGTTTTAGGATTCAGAATAACTTGGCATTATGAGTCTTGGTGTAGCCAAGGTCCAAAATCAAGTTTCCAACCTATTGCTCCATCTCCTAGTCATCTTTAAACTCCGTTACTAGTTTGACCTTGATCTCAAGTGTCAATATGGTTTCCTTATCTTCGTGAGGCACAAATTCCTGATAAAAATAGTTGCAACCACTGCCTTGGAAACCCACCACAAGCGAGCAGTAGAGGGATGCGGTTTGCGACCTCAAGGAACCATAAGGATGCAAACCATAAGTTCTAGTAAAATCAGAGCACATAAAAAAAAACCATAACATAACAACAACCATGTCTTCCCCTTGTTTATTTATCTACCAAGGAACAAACATGCCTTCCTTCAACAGTTGTACCAAGCTTTCATGGTGCAACCTAGGCGTGAACATCTCCATAATGCAAGGTCATGAACATCTCGTTCAAGGTTTCGTTCTCACCCAACCGTCTATCCTTGCCATTACCAACATTAACACTTCGACTCTATAAGAGTGCAGACCTCTTATCAATAGTAGTATGCGGGCCTTTCAAGCTTTCACTTCGATCTTCCCCTTGGTACTCTCCATTAACTTCCATAGCTCATAGGTCCTCTTGGAGTACAACTTCGTCATGAACTTCAATAATCCATTGGACTGTCCAAAGGAAAACCTCATTAGCGACTAGGGAAAGAGAAGTGGCCACCTGTGATCTAGGGTGGGTGGACAAAAGCCAAGCTAGATTATAGTCATGGTGACACCACATTCGAGGAAATAATTTGTATTATTAAAATTATATGGGCGTACAAATTAAATAATTTTTTTCATATATTAAAAATTAATTTACTCATCTTACACTTAGCTATAGAGCCAATACCTCACCCGCCTGTAGCATCTCTTCCAGATCGATAGGCATAGTCCGTTCCAAATCCATAACCGGTTACGGGGGTTACCTTTACCTAGCTTATCTTGTCCTATAAGAAGATCAATATTTAGGGCCCATTATTAATGGCCGGGTGTAAGCATAAAAAGAAGAGTCAGTAGCCACTTATTAGTGATGCTCTGATTTGTGACAAACCATTCACTTTGTCATAGGTTAATACACTTCCATAGTACTTCTAACACGTAAGGAAACTTATCACTTTGTCATGGGTAATTAGTATTTGTAGATAGTGACTGACCCTACCATTCAGGATAAGTGTTGATGCAAGTGTTGTTTCATGGATGCAACCATCTTCACACCAAATTTATACATTCCATTCTTAAATTCAATCACAATGATTTTATTTTTATTACCATTCATAATCAAGCATATATGATCATTAAAATTGACTTGAAATCACAAATCTTAAATCAAATTGTATACAAAACCAAAGAATGGATCCATGGGTTTTGCAGGACAATGGGCATGGGCTCATGGAGCATGTAAACATAAATAAAGGAAGAGAAAACAGAAATAAAGGAAGAATACATAAATGTTGGGAAATGAGCGTTATTATTATTGACTTCATAAGAGTTATATAAATCGTTACAAAACAGTTTTACAGTTTTAGAAACGGGAGTAACTGAGTAACTGTCAACAAACGGTTTTGCTAACTAATTTGTTAAGGTAAATTACAACTCCTAACACTCCCTCTTAATCTGGAGGATCACATTATTAATAATGCCTAAACTTTGACGTTGAAATTGAAAAACATCTCTTCCCAAAGGTTTAGTGAAGATATCAGCTAGTTGAGCTTTAGAACCACAAAATTTGAGGAAAATGTCACCATTTTTTACGAGTTCATGAATAAAGTGAAATCGAGTATCAATGTGTTTGCTTTTCTGATGAAACACATTATTCTTCGACAAGGAAATGACAGAGTTGTTGTCACAAAAAATCGAAATAGGTTCTTTTGTCGTATATCCAAAATCCATCAAAATCCTTTTAAGCCAAATTGCATGGCATGCTGCTATTGTTGCGACTACATATTCTGCTTCTGTAGAAGAGATAGAAACTATGGGTTGCTTCTTAGATGTCCATGAAATCAAATTCTTTCCAAAAAGAAAATCATAGCCTGAAGTGTTTTTTCTGTTGTCAATACTTCCTGCATAATCACTATCGGTATAACCTGTAAGCATATTGTCTGTTGAAGCTGTGTACCACAAACCATAAGTGGTTGTACCTGCAATGTATCTTAAGATCCTCTTACCAACTTTTCAATGAGAATACTTAGGAGATTCCATAAACCTGAAAATGTAACTTGTTGCATATCTTATGTCAGGTCTTGTAGTAGTAAGATACATAAGACTACCAACAAGTTGTTTATACAATGTGGAACTTATTACTGATCCCAAATCTTCCTTGCTTAATTTAGTGCCAAGAGCAATAGGAGTGTCAGCAGGCTTACACTTTTCCATCTTAAATTTTTTCAAAACATCAGCAACATTTTTTTGTTGACTAATAAATATAACATAATCAGATTGGTCTACTTCAATGATTAAGAAACACTTCATTAATCCAAGATCTGTCATTTCAAACTCATTTTTCATGGCTGATCTAAATGCATCTAACATCATGTTTCCTATGTAGCTCATGTCGTCAACATAAAGACATAGGATGAGAATATTTCCCAACTGATTTACCTTGATATACAAAGTAGGTTCATTTTCATTCCTACTGAAACCATCTTTGAGTAAATAATGATCAATCCTACTATACCAAGCTCGCGGAGCTTGCTTCAAACTGTACAAGGCTTTCTTTAATTTGTACACTTGATGCTCTTGTGTTTTAACTTCAAATCCAAGTGGTTGATGAACATACACTTCTTCATTCAATACTCCATTCAAGAAGGCGGACTTAACATCCATTTGATAAATAGGCCACTTATTTTGTGCTGCAATGGCCAAAACAAATCAAACAATATCTAATCTTGCTACAGGTGCAAAAATTTCACCATAATCAATGCCAGGTTGTTGTGAAAAACCTCTGGAAACTAACCTTGCTTTGTGTTTCTCAATCTCACCTTTTTCATTCAGTTTAGTTTTATAAACCCATTTGACACTTATGACATGTTTATCTGCAGGTAGATCAATTAAATCCCATGTATTGTTTCTTTCAATAGCTTCTATTTCATTATTCATTGCATCTACCCATATTTTTTTCTTTGCAGCTTCATCAAAACAAGTAGGTTGAGATGAGAAAAATGCAAATTGTACTACATTATCATCTTGGTCATATATATCACGCAAACTTCTCATTCTTTGATGATTATGGTCAGAATATGAATCACTATGAGATGAAGATGATTCACTCTGAGATGAAGAATCATTATGAGATGAAGAACTACTTTCATTTTGAACTTGCAATCTTTGAAGACGTGTTATTTATTCTTGATGTTCATCTTTCTTTGTAGGTGCTTGATGTTCATCTAACTCAAGAGAAGGATTGTGAGAAGTATTTTTTTCCATTTCATCCCATGATTTATCTTCCATAAACTTAACATCTCTACTTACTAAAAAATTCTTAGTAATATGATTGTATAATCTGTATGCTTTCAACTGTTCACTATAGCCAATAAAAATGTACTTCTCGCTTCTATTATCAAGCTTCTTTCTTAGCTCTTCAGGAACATGAGCAAAAGCAACACAACCAAAATTTTTGAAATGAGAAACATTTACCTTAGATCCACTCCATTTTTATTCAAGTACTTTACCTTGAACACTGGAAGTTGGTGATCTGTTAAGTATGTAAATTGAACATGCAACTGCTTCAGCCCAGTAATCTTTGGACATTTTTCTTGCTGTAAGTAAACTCCTGGCCATGTTCATGATGGTGTGATTCTTTCTTTCTGCCACTCCATTTTGTTGTGGAGTATATCTGGTAGTTGTTTGCTTTTTAATTCCATGATATTTACAAAAATCAACAAACTCTCTTGAGTCATATTCACCTCCTCCATTAGATCTCAAAACTTTGACAAATCTGTCACTTTGTTTCTCTGCTTCAGCCTTGAATTCTTTGAATCGACTGAAAGTCTCGTATTTGTGTTTGAGAAAATAAACCCAAACTTTCCTACTACAATCATCAATAAATGTTAGAAAATAAAAACTTCCACCGATTGACTGATTTTGCATAGATCCACATAAGTCTGTCTGAACTAACTCTAAGCACTCTTTGGCTCTATAAGAGGATGAGGGAAAACTGATTCGCTGGTGTTTTCCTACTATGCAACTTTCACAAGAAGGAATCTCATTAATCGAAGGAGGCAATCCTGTCACCATAGACTGTCTTTGTAACAAACTCATACTTTTGACTGGTAAATGACCATAACGATAATGCCATAACTCAGTTTCAGTCACATTAGAAATATTACATGCATACATCTTCCCACTTCTCATTTCTAAGGGAAACAATCTGTTCTTTGTCATAGGGATTTTAGCAACAAGTCTTTTAGTTTGATTAAGAATTGTGCAAATGTTGTTGTGGAAATTGACATCATAACCATGCGCCATTAATTGCCCTATACTCAACAAATTGTGTTTGATATTTGGTACATAGTAAACATYRGGAATATTTTTCACTTCACCCTGCTTTGTTARAACTGGCAYAACACCTTTTCCTKATGCTTTGATYRAATGATCATCACCCAAACTAATTGTAGTAATAAGAGATGTATCAAGATTAGAAAGTAAATCATTGTGACCAGTCATATGATTGCTACATCCACTATCTAGCAACCAAACATCTTTGTCAAGAATTTGCTGAGATACTTGACATGAAAGAAACAGAGTATCGGATGTTTCACTTTCTGTCACATTAGCTTTATTTCTAAACTGCAACTTACGACATTCAGATATATGATGACCCAATTTTTTACAATAACGACATTGGATTATTGATTTACTTGTCCATCTCTTATCACGATTTTGACTGCTCTGACTGGTCTTTTCTTTGTTCAGGTTTATCTCTTGCTTGAGAATGTCCTCTACCACGTCCATGAAAACCTCTGCCTCTACCTCTGTCCATGGACACTTTAGTCTGAAATGCATGTTCTAAAGTACCAAGATCCAAGGTCATCCTTGCTTCATGAGATAACAATGAACCAATCAGTTCTTCTATAGAAAAATTAGTTAGATCTTTCGACTCAAGAACAGCAGTAACTACCATTTCAAATTTCTTAGGTAAACTTCTAAGAACTTTTTCAACTACTCTTTGGTTTGTGAGTTCTTTTTTGCCATTAATCCTAAGTCGATTAATAATACCCATCACTTTAGTCATAAAGTGATCCATTCACTCATCTTGAGGGTTTCAAATTGAGTTCTAAGGGTTTGAAGTCTCACAGTTTTCACTTTATTATTACCCTTATAAGCTAACTTAAGAATATCCCATGCTTCTTTAGCAGTCTTGGCACCAATAATTTTAGGAAATATAGAATCATCTAATGAAACTAAAATATATGATTTGGCTTTTCCTTGTTTTTGCTTAAGTTCTTCTAATGTTTTTCTTTGAACAACAGTCATAGCTGCAACAACATTTGCATCAGGTTCTATGAACCCTGTTTCTACACAATCCTAACATCCCTGACCTTGTAAAATGGCTTTCACCTTCTCACTCCAAAAATCATAATTGAAACCAACTAGAATTGGTGCTTGAATTAAACAAAAACTAGACATATTTCTAATTCCAAAATATCAGCCAAAACCCCCCTTTTTTTAATATATATATCTCCAAGTGAATTTTCAGATTTCAAAACTCCAAATTTTATCAATACTCTTCAGCAAAATCCAGAGTAAATAAAAATGTAAATGGGAAAAAAAAATTGCAAGCATGTAATTCTCAGCCAAAGCCCTCTTCCAATTTGGGAGTGGCTCTTCTCCAAACCTGCGGCAACACTATGGCACTTCTTCAAACTGGCAAGCAGCTCTTCTCCAAACCGGTGGCAGCTCTGTGGCACTTCTTCAAACTGGCTAGAAAAAACAGCGTTTTGTGGTATTCTTCACTGTGGAAGAGAGGCGTAGACATCAACAATAGCAAACAGAGATTTAACAGCTGACATCATTAAACAGATTATGGTCCATGCAGCCTTACGCAACAGCCTTAGTACGCAGGCACCGCAGGCACAAAAAACAGGGTTCAATGTGTATTCTTCAAGATCTGGGAGTGGGTGCACACAGCGGACTCTCTGCTCCCAACCTCACGCTCTGATACCATGTAAACAGAAATAAAGGAAGAATACAGAAATATTGGGAAATGAACGCTATTATTATTATTGACTTCATAAGAGTTATATAAATGGTTACAAAACAGTTTTACGGTTTCAGAAATGGGAGTAACTGAGTAACTGTAAACAGACGGTTTTACTAACTAATTTGTTGAGGTAAATTACAACTCCTAACAGAGGATTCTACAGAACGGTGGGCATGGCCGGATGGCGCATTTAGCTGCCGTAAAGCGTTAGCAGGAGAAACGCTATGCACACGGTACTGATAGTGGAAGGTAGAAGGTGTCATAATGCCTCTTGAAGGCGACTCTGTCTGGTTTATAAGGCTGGCCCTGACAACCAAAGCTCAGCTCCGTCACTTACAAGACTGAGTGGGATTGCAGCCAAAGTTTTGATGCTCAGTAATGGAGGAAAAACAATAAACTTTTGGCTAAGGACGAGTACGTTAGTTTCATTAATTCCCATGGTCTGAATTGATCGTTCATGTGAATATTTTTTGTGGTCACATTTCAATCATTGAATTTTTTTAGCATGATCAAACACAATTGTTCGTTATTAAAAAGAGTGATTAACTTGATTAGTATAATTATGGTTCATCCAGTTAGTTATATATGTTCACTTTATTTACTGCTCCTTACTTGCATGCATTTAGGTTTTTTGTTGATCTTCGTGAAGTGCATGACGGACATTTGTTATGGCCACTTTTATGTGGCGTTTCCATTTCGTTGTTATCGCCACGTTTCTCTGCCATGTTGTTATGGCCATGTTTCTGTTCCCAGCTTTTCATGTTGTTATGTGCGCACACTTTTGCGAACACTACAAGATCACATACTTGCAGCTGGAGCATGGATTTGTAGAAAGAGAAGGAGATCAAGGTGATTGGCTAGGAAGTAAGATCTTCTTTTTGCTCTGTTAAAATTTTTGGAATTCTTTCTTCCTTTGCTGTTAAAATATCTGGAATATTTCTTCCTTTGCTTTGATTATGCTTTTTAAATTAGGTCTCGTTTTACACAGCGCTGAATTAATTTAAAATTTTAAATATATCGATCTCTTGCACTAGAATTAGGTTTGGACTCATATTTTGAGTAAAGGCACTCCACTTAATGACCAAAGCATACAACAAGTAAGTCCACTAAATAATTAAAGCATACAACATTTATGCTAGTTATTCAAAATTAATAGAATACTCATCAAACCTAGTTGTACCAGATATGAGATAATCAATTATTCAAGTAAGTTCATTAAATAATCAAAGCATACAACATTTATGCTAGTTATTCAAAATTAATAGAATACTCACCAAACCTAGTTGTACCAGATATGAGATAATAATCATATCTATCAACGAAATTCATAATCATCTCATTCATTACTACTGCATGGATCACATAAGGAAGAGAGTTTCCTCATTTATATTTCAACTATTACATTGTGTGAGGTTTGAACTAAATAAAATTCATGAGTGACATGGATTTTTTTCAATTCATTCCACTGGTGATCGATTTACATTGACCACTTCCCAAAAACATCTATGTACATTGTTGGAGAATAATAGAAATTAGTTGAGTAGGTTTAGATTTGGTGTTTATTAAGGAGTTTGATCCTATTTTTACCGTCTCAATCGAATAAGCTCCTATGTAATGTACTCTTCATTGATTAAATAAAATAAATGCACGATGGTTGGGTTGGCTTTGCTTAGCTAGGCTTTGAAAATGGCCACTGCGTCGACGGATGCCAATTCTGGTAGCAGACGGATTGTGGTATGAATGACAACAACGATGGTGGTTTTGTTCATGTTGAAAACCCTGACAACAATGAAGTGGAGTCTGTTTTGTTTCATGAAAACCAAAGCCCCAATGATGACGATGAAAAATGTCAAAACCTCAATGATGGAGTTTCTAAAGGAGCAGTGAATGATTCCAATGAAAACCATGAAGAATTTGATGAAATACATAAAATATAGATGCCAAAATTGCTATTTTTTTTAGGTATAAATTATGAACCCTGGGCAACTCAAATGAAAAAATTATTATAGCTAGTAGATTTATTGCATTATGATCATGAAGGTCGTGTCAATTTTTATGATAAGAGAAGTGGTGAAATAGCATTACAACTTATTATGTCAGCATTGGATGAAAACATCTTGTCTATTATTTTGGGTGAGTTTGGTAAAATAAGTAGTCCAAAAATATTTTGGAATATTCTTGAAATAAAGTAAAGTATGAAGTGGAGTGAGAATGTTGAGTGGATGAAGGTATTGTTGTTGAAAATGGTGATTGTGTTGAGAGTCTTGTAATTGGAACAGAGAATGAAAATGACATTATTGAAGTCACAATTATTAATAAAGAAACTGAAACTAAAATAACATTTAGTGATTTGGTGAATTCAACTGAGATTGATAATGGAGATGAATGTGTCACGGTTGTCCAAATGTTACATGAGAAGAAACTCATAAATGAATTGTTAAGTGGAAAAGTAACCCTACTTGCAGAACAGGTGGATGAAACTAAAACCAGAGAACCAACAAAAGACAAAGATGAGTCAACACTTAATGGCAATGGCCTTAATGCAAAAACAATAAAATTAGAAACAATTGAACAAAAATAAGAGCACTCAAATGAAGTGTCAACAAAGTTTGAAGAAAAATTATTGTTTCTCGAAGAATGTCTTGAAACACCATGTTTTGATGGAACCTGCACAAAAGTTGCAATAGCAGCAGATGATAGAAATGAAGAATCAATAAATGATGAGTTAATGTTACAACATTCCATTGAACATGGCATAGATGATTGTGGCCAAGCATGGAGGCCAACTATCAATGAAAATTTTGAAGAATTTATAAATATTGAAGAAAAATCCAGAACAGTAAAGTCACAACCAAGTTCTAGAACGAAGGAGAACAGAATGAAGATTAAAGTGGAAAATAAAACAAGTCATGAAGTCTTCAAGATCTAGAGCAGGAAACGTAAGAAGCTCCATCTTCATCACTATCTGACAACAAGAAAGGTCAAGATGAAATTGTTAGAGTCAAAGCCTAGCTGAGACTCGACCAACAAGCATGTTACTCATGTTAGGCATTTGTATTGTAGACAATCTATTTTTCCATTAAGGGGGAGTGTTGGAGAATAATGGAGATTAGTCATGTAGGTTTAGATTTGGTGTTTATTTAGGAGTTTGATCCTATTTGTTAGAGGTCGGTTACAACCGTCTAAACTGAATGATCTCCTATATAATGTACTATTCATTGATTAAATAAATGCACGATGGATGGATTTGCTTAGGCAGCCTCCAGGCATAGCCTGCCTCACCTGTGAGGCATTGATCTCCTTCCCATTTTCTAAGTTACATGGTGTTTCTCGGTGATTGGTCTTCATTGTTTTTTGTTCCCTCTGCCATTACTGAAAAACACCATTCAACAATGGATTTTGCATCTCGAATGAAGGAAATAGTTGTGAATTTCATTTCTTGTCTGCGTAATGTTATTTTGATGCATGTGCCTACTTCATCATGGTCCTCTTTCCCTTGCAAGACTTGAAATAGTTCTGAATATGTGGTACCTGGAGATTTTTGCGCAACACACACAACCATTGAAATACACAAGCATTTTTTAACTAACCCGCGCAACCATATGACTAGATCCAATGTTGATCCATCTATATTGTATTCTCCTTTAGGGGATTGTAAAACAATTGAAAGTAATGTTGTACATAGGCTAAGTCATGGAATTGATCGTGACTTATGTAGAAGTGATAGTCCTTCAATATAACTCAGTTTTCATCGTTACTATCTGGCCCATTATGTTGACCTTATCTAAGTGATAATATTGTCTTTTAATCTCATTTTGTGGCTCTGAGTGATAATATTGGTTTTGAATCTCATTTTGCAGTTGAAGGGTGTAGTTCTCAGCAAAATCAACCATTGATAAGTCCCAATGGGAAATGTATCTCTGCATATTCTAAAATTTTCATCCTATCATTGAGCCACGAACATGTTGAACATATTTTTGGGTCTTTTCGAAGAATTATTGAGAAGAAGTCACATACTCATACTTGGAAAGTCACCAATCGTATATTTTTTTCCTTCCTTTCATCAATGTCATACACAAATATATTTAAATCTTTACAAATCAACCTCCTTCCTCCCCAATTCACACTCATCGCTCACATGGTTTCACTTGCTAAAAAATGTCATTCCACCGCACCTGAGGCATGTACCATCTAAGCAAGATTTTTGATAGAGTGTACAACCCCCTAGCCTTGTACACATGACACTATTAATAAAGTCTCTAGATGATGGCGGTGGTAATATAACCAAGCATTCATGCATAAGGGTGTTATACAATACATGAAAAAATGTGTGTGTGTGTGTGTGTGTGTGTGTGTGTGTGTGTGTGTGTGTGTGTGTCATAATAATAATTATACTCAATGTGGTATCGACAACAACATGTGTTATAGATTGTGTTTATTGAAACATACCAAGGACATTTATGGAAAGGTATTTGGCCCAAGTTAAGGGCAATATGTATAATCATGAATCTCTCTTACAATTGTGTCCATGTCATGTCAAGAAAGTTGTTAATGTGGGGTTCACGGTCCCTAGATCCCCTTCTCAATTTTAGCACATATTTTTGGTTGGAAGAAGGCCTAGTGTTCTCATGTCAAAAAGTATGTACTAGTCCCTTAACTACTCCAATTAACTTCATGTCAGATCAAGGTATCCTGCCAATGAAGGTCCACAAATCTGTATTGCCACCTGTGTCGAGGCTATCTCATCTATTAGAATACTTCCTAAAGGTTTTGATATTGCATTTCATAAGATGAGAGATTTGATTGAGAAAATGATGTTTTCTTGTGATCTTGCTAACAATTGATCGTGACAAGACATGACACGCTGCATTACGGTTTTTTAAACGAGTTTTCTTACCATTTTTTTGAAAAATATCCACAAGGTTTCTAACAATATGATGATTTGTTTATGAAATTTTAACTATTTTAATGCCTAAAATTCTCCTAACAGCGGTCAAACTCCTATATTTTAGGGAATCCAAATATAATTAACATTTAGCAACATCATATTTTGGTTAAGGAAATAATCGAGTAAAAAAATAAACTTTTGGCTAAGGATGTAACTTACCTTCAAGTGATGCTAGACCACTTTCTCCACCTAAAGGCATTTAGGATTTCTTTACCACGCACTACTCAGTCTAGATAGGGATGATGAACCTATATTATGGCATGCGTGACCTCCCTGTTGTGGACTTATAAATGTAGCGGCTATTTTCCATTCAATCACTTATGGATCAATTCTAGGAGGAGAGTGGACATTCCCATGACTAGTTTCTGGAATATTTGATTGTCCAACAAAAGGTTTCACCAAAGGAACTTTTTCACCAGAAGGTTGTGCATCAGTTTCCCGTCTAATTTCATCCATTGTATAATCAACTCCAAGAAAATCCTCCATCATCTTATTATCCACAACAACTTGTCTTGATGAAATAATGATTGGAGGTTCACTAGAAGTTCGAATTGGATTGGCCTCTATGGAAAGCCTACGCTTTGCTTGTGCCAATGTAGGAGAAACAACAATGATATATATTTCACTAGAATTTGGATTTCCCTCTACTAAAGGCTTGTATTTTTCATACCTAACCTTTCCTTTTCTCTATATTCAATTACCTTTTCAATGAGTTTTTCTTTCCTCGAAGACTTTCTACTTTGATTTCGTAGGTTCTCCATGTTAAAAGAGAACAATTGTCTTCAAAGTACACCACAACAAGATAAAAATTTTCTTTCCACTGACAATTGTTTGTTTTCAAGAAGACACAAGTTTGTTTTCCACTAACAATTGTCTTCCAATTATTCAAATGTGTCTACCAATTACATAAGAAGACATAAGTTTTCTTTCTAAAAACATAAAAAGACAAAAAACATGTGTGTTGTTGCTATTTTTTCATGCATATGTCAGGATAGCTCATGTTTTTTAGAGAGAATGATGATGCAGAGTATGCATGTCTCATATCCCTTCCCAGTACAAACATGCACACATTCTAGGAACACATGTGCATTACTGTTGGGTAGGGATATGAGGCAGGAACATTACCCAACCTCATTTATTTCTACTCATAAAAGTGTGTGCACACTCTTAATACAATGGATAAAACATTTATTATATGGCCCATATAACTTTATTAATAAAGGTGTAGAGGGGTTTTGGGACAAATAGGACATAAGGGATTAATAATGAAAGTTCTTTGAGGCATAGGGTAGTGTTTAGAGCACTAAGATGGAGGTGTAGGCATTGTGAAACCTTCAATAAGAGGTATGGGCTTGGGTGTGGAGAGGGTTGAGGGTCAAGAATAGGTGGGGGCCTAGGGTTAGATGGAGCTAGGTCGAGCGTCTAGGTCTAGGCCATGGTCTAGGTCTAGTTCTAGGTCTATGTCTTGCCATGCCTTTCCATGTCTAGGTCTTTCCATGTTTAGGACTATGTCTAGGTTTTTCCATCTCTAGGTCAAGGTCGTGTCTTGCATTACCATGCCTTGCCTTGCAATGTACGAAACTTGCTAGAGTGTGTGAATGTGAGAGGGAGAGAGAAGAAGAAAAATATAGGGGTAGAGAGGGTGTGTGAGAGG
>JZKD02S2436771.1:13950-27687 GCA_000966675.3 Picea glauca
TCTGCTGTGGAAACTGTGATTGATATTGACTCTCTCCACGAAGGACTAGACTTTCACATAAAGATTGCAAGGGCCAAGTTCGAAGTACTCAACGCTGAGTTGTTCGAAAAGTGTATGCAAATAGTCGAGCAGTGTTTGGAAGACGGTGGGATGAACAAAGAGGACATTGACGAAGTTGTAATGGTAGGTGGCTCCACCCGCATCCCAAAGGTGCAGGAACTCCTCCAAGAATTCTTCGATGGAAAGGAACTCTGCAAAAGTATAAATCCCGATGAAGCGGTTGCATACGGTGCTGCACTTCAAGCTGCAGCCTTGAACGATGAAGGCGTCCACTTAGTCCTTATGGACGTCACGCCTTTGAGCCTTGGATTAGGAATCAGTGGAGGTGTTATGTCTGTAGTCGTTCCTAGAAATACTCCGGTTCCCACTACGAGGGAGGCAGATTTCACTACTAGGTTTGACAATCAAGTAAATGTGTCTTTTCCAGTTTATGAAGGGGAGAGAGCTATGACCGCAGACAACAATTTGCTGGGTGAAWTTTCCTTGCGCGGAATTYCTGCAGCCAGATGTGGCGTGCCAAGWCTTAAAGCGGTATTTGAAGTGGACTTGGATGGATTTCTGAAAGTGTCARCCCGCGATGAGGGTAGCGGGGTAAGYAATCACATTGTTATCGCCAACGATTGTGGTCGGCTGAGCAAAGAAGACATAGAGAGGATGCTGCGTGAGGCAGAGAGGTTCAAAAAGGACGATGAGGAAGCCAAAAGGGATCGCATTGCCAAATCCAAGTTGGAGACTTGTATTTACAACATGACAAGTAGAGTGAAAGAGGCTAAAGCCAAGGGAGCGATGAACATAAGAGGGTTGGAATTTATCGAGCAAATGCTGAGTAGTGCAGAGGAATGGTTAGATGAAAACGAGTGGGCGAAGGCCAAAGTATTAAAAGGAAAGTTGAAAATATTGAAAGAGATATGCAACCCATTCACATACAGATCACTCTCCTTCTACTTACTGTCCTTGGAATGATATAGGTACCGATAGCAGAAACTTATTTTGTATTTGACCAAGCTGGAACTATATGCAATCTTTTTGGCGTATTTATGGGAAATTTTTGAGAAATTGCTTTTTATCTTTTTATCATTTGCAATACATATTGATCTGGGAAAATTGTATTACTATAGGATAATATAGGATAATTCTTTGTGTTCTTAATATTTTAGTAGAAAATTATAAAAAAATCTTTCATTTGTTTTAGGCAAATGACTATTAAAAAATTATAAAAAAATTATAAAGAAATCTTTCATTTGTTTTAGGCAAATCACTATTAAAAAATTACAAAGAAATCTTTTATTTGTTTTAAGCAAAATCACTATTTTTAATAATAATTGTTAAACATTGTTCATGTTATAGCAAAATATTGTTTCATGTTGCAACAAATTAAATATTTTAATAATAATATTTTTAATGATAATTTTTAAACATTGTTCATGTTATATCAAAACATTATTTCATGCTACAATAAATCAAATACTTTAATAATGATATTTTTAATGATAATTTTTAAAGATTGATCATGTTACAACAACATTATTTCATGTTACAACAAATTAAATACTTTAATAATAATATTTTGAAGAACAATGTTTATAATGTAACAAAACAATGATGGTTTTAATTATATAATCAAACATTTATGAGAAATATCTATTTTTTTGTTAACAATAAATATTGATTATGTAAAAACCATTTTCCCTATCAAATTTTATGATATGATTATGTAAAAACCATTCTGTCTATCAAATTTTATGATAACTCTTATCATGTGCATATGTTCTTCATATAAATTGTTATTTTATTGTTAACAATAAATATTGATTATGTACATGTTCTTATCATGTACATGTTCTTAATATTTGAGCATTTTTAGAAACAAAAATATGCATGGTTTGTTTTTGAGGCAAATTACTCTTCAATAATAATTTTTGCACATTTTTCATGTTACAACCAAACAAATATTTTAATAAGAATTTTTTTTAGAGAACCATGTTAATTGTGTAAAAAAAAATATTAAATAAATAAAATTTACTTATGCGAAGGTAGATTTTATGTTAACAATTAATTTTTTTTTATGTCAGCAATTAAAAAAAATTATAATACATCAGTAAATTAAAAACAAGTTACATTAAAATTATGCTTAAGATTTGTCATTTGGAAGGTGCAAAACATATGGCATACATACACACTCAGCTATCGTTGCCTTTGTCATTCGGGTGCCAACAACACCTGAGGCAGTTTTGTTTGGAGACTGGGTTTTCTTTGGACCCCAGCTAGAGTTGAGAATTAAATATATTAAAATAAACAGAATTTCTTAATATTTTGCACAATATAATCCATTAACCTTAATTTGCTATTTTTTTTTTAATTTGAGTTTGCATTATGACTTTACATTTACATTTATGACCTGTCTCCATCCTCATGAGTTAATTTTATTAACAAATATAATATTTAAAAAATATTTTAAAATAATTTAAAAAAATAAGAAAAATTGGTTGTAATGTTTTATCTTAAGAAAAGATCAGAAAATTTTGTTCAAATAATAGATTAATATGCAGTTTCTCACCTTAAAAAAGGTCAAAATTTTTTGATTGACTAATAGATTAATATGCACTTGACTGCATATCAATTAAATTAATATGCACTTTTTACATAGTCATCGTTGTGAATTTACATTTCTGGTTAAAAAAAAAAAAAAATCTTACTTTGCCGCATAAAAAGATTATATAATTGACATTTTTTAGAAGTTCTATGTATTTTTATTAAATTTTCTATATATGTGGTGTATTTTTAATTGTTGAAACTTTTAGTTCAATAATTGAATTTTTGTCACCCAAGGTTGAAGAGAAACCACTTGTAGAAAACCAATCAATAATGATCTTGGAGTCTCCTAAGGGTTGTAATCTTTTAACCTTTTCTAAATATGAAAAAAATAAAATACACCACAGTGCTAAAAGTTCACCCTTGGTATTGGTGCCAGTGAAAATTGCACCTGCACCACAATTTGAACCCTCACATTGTGAGGTGCCATCAAAGAAACCCACTGCTAGATTCCAATCTAACAATGGAGGCCACAATCCTAATTGGTTGAAGAGTTTGAAAGTTTTTAATTTCACCCAAGTCTTGTAAAATTATGTTGCATACCCTTCCATGCACTAAGGCAAGTATAATAAGAGACTTCTCCTTTAGGATTTCTCTACATTATTTAGTCCCTGCCTAAGGCTAGGGACTATAGCTTTCTATCCACGGTCAACCATAGTTGACCACCTATTACTTCCCTTTTGATGCATTACTTGGCGGGTTATGAAGATATTATGTATATTTTCGACAATTTACATCAAATTCCATATTATTTATATTTGTTTATGAAAACAAATTCATTTTCTTATTTATAAAATTTTCCAATTTTAATTTTTGATTGGTTCACCATAACATGAAGTCACTAGTCACTAGTCACTGTATGTAAGGGATTTTATTTTTCTCAATTGTCAAAACCAAGAAATAATTAAAAAAAAAACAATTTAAACAAATTTTCTATTAGTTGATTTGTAGGTTGTACAAGAAGCACAATCTTTTCTCCAAAGAAGGCTTATTTGTAGGTTATGCAAGAAGCACAATCTTTGCTCCAAAGAAGGCTTCAGGAAGGGAAAGGTTTTTGGAAAAGGTGGTCCACATGGCACGGTGAATGGAGACATCTATTCATGTTTGATTTTTCATTGCTTCAATGAATCCATATTTTTTAAAACTAGCACAACCGCAAAGTGGCTGGTTTTGTGGTTGGTGAACGTCGAAAAGTTTAGGTTGATAAAAATTCTCAACACTGTAAAAATTCAAAATGACAGCTGAAATGCACATAGATTTGAGAAAATCCAAAAGTTAATCTTAAATGTGGTAATTCCAAAGGTTAATCAGTTAAACTTGGCAATCATATGGTGGTACAGTGATTTCTTAATATGATTAGGTAAATGTTAAAAAGTAAACAGGTTAACTGATGCATTCAAAAATATAAGGAAGTTATGAAGAGTAAATCACATTCATTGATTTGGGAGGACGACTAAGAATATGCCAGCATCTTCAATTGTTAGTCATTAGATTAGAATTTTAAATTAAAAGGTGATTAATTGTGCCCATCTCCAATAGGTATACGCCTTTCGGCGTAACTAATCGTAACCCCCTCTCTGGATCTAGATCTGCATCTCCAATTATTGTGATCTCCCTCAGTGATATGCATCTCTAATTACTATGATCTTATTATCCCTCGCATCAATCTTAATCGATTCCATGCCTGCAATTGATTCATAGAACTGTTGTGTTAGATTTTTCTAATACAAATAGAGTGTCTGTTAATTGATTTCAGGACATAGAACTTTCTAGTTCTTTACCAGCATTAAATTGCAGCAGAATTTAATTGAATTAATACCTGGATCCATTTGTTTTCAGAACCCTCTGTTCCTCTGCTGCGTTTTTCAGAACCTTTGTTCCTCTGCTGCGTTTTTCAGAACCTCTGAAGAGCCCTTTGCACAGAACATGAATGAATACCCTCTGCACAGAACAAGAATCGAGTTTCTCTCTCTTACCCTGCTACCATACGCACTTTCAGATCGTCTAAGATGGGTATTCTGAAGGTTCTTTTAAGGGCGGAGAGAGGACCGATTTCCCCAAGACCGTTATTCTCCCCCTGTCCATCAGAGTAGGAGATTCGACACCATTTCTGAAACTATTACCAAGATCTCCGTAAAACTGTAACGACTACCAACACATCCGTCTCTTCATATGGGTCATTAAACACTAATTTAAGAAATTAGTCTTACATTCTCCCACTTGGCACATATGATAACTTAATGTTAGAGTTTAACAGAGTAGACATTAGGTGCGCCATCAGTCATATTCATCTTGGTTTTCAGTTTGGTCATCATAATACTATAATTAAACAACCTAGTAATGCGAGTCGTGACAGTTCCATGTCAATAAGACGACATAGTCCCTTTCATGTATCACAACATCAGTAACTTGTTTAAATTAGTCTGTAAACAAGGAGTGATTTCATAAGTTCCAACAATAATGTTCCTTGTCAGAGACTATTCCTGTCCTTATACATTTATTCTCATACATGTACGTACACATTTAGAATAGGATTTATCAAACAGAAACACTTTTATTAAGATCTCAACGTGTCAAATAAGACAAACAACATTATGTGATCCATTTCATAAAGGTAGCAATTGTTATGTGCTACGTTCAATTCCCATTCTGTTAGCATGTTCCTTAAATTCCTTTGGTGGAAATCCTTTCGTCAATGGATCTGCAACCATAAGCAGTGTGCTTATGTGTTCAATTGACACTCGTTGTTTCTGAACTTCTTCTTTTACAGCAAAGTATTTCAGTTCCATGTGTTTAGCACCATTAGAATACCTGTCGTTCTTAGAGAAGAATACAACTACGACATTATCACAATAAATCCTCAGCGGCTTGGCAATAGAGTCGACAACCCCAAGTCCCGAGATAAAATTTCGCAACCACAATCCATGAACCGTGGCCTCAAAGCATGCCACAAATTCNAACTTAATGTTAGAGTTTAACAGAGTAGACATTAGGTGCGCCATAAGTCATATTCATCTTGGTTTTCAGTTTGGTCATCATAATACTATAATCAAACAACCTAGTAATGCGAGTCGTGACGGTTCCATGTCAATAAGACGACATAGTCCCTTTCATGTACCACAACATCAGTAAATTGTTTAAATTAGTCTGTAAACAAGGAGTGATTTCATAAGGTCCAACAATAATGTCCCTTGTCAAAGACTATTTGTGTCCTTATACATTCATACATGTACGTACACATTTAGAACAGGATTTATCAAACATAAACACTTTTATTAAGATCTCAAAGTGTCAAATAAGACAAACAACATTATGTGATCCATTTCATAAAGGTAGCAATTGTTATGTGCTACGTTCAATTCCCATTCTGTTAGCATGTTCCTTAAATGCCTTTGGTGGAAATCCTTTTGTCAATGGATCTGCAACCATAAGAAGTGTGCTTATGTGCTCAATTGACACTCGTTGTTTCTGAACTTCTTCTTTTACGGCAAAGTATTTCAGTTCCATGTGTTTAGCACCATTAGAATACCTGTCGTTCTTAGAGAAGAATACAGCTACGGCATTATCACAATAAATCCTCAGTGGCTTGGCAATAGAGTTGACAACCCCAAGTCCCGAGATAAAATTTCGCAACCACAATCCATGAACCGTGGCCTCAAAGCATGCCACAAATTCATCTTCCATAGTGGATGAAGCAGTGATATTTTTCTTCGCACTTTTCCATGATATTGCTCCTCTAGCTAATAGGAACAAATAACCAAAAGTAGACTTTCTACTGTCAACACATCCGGCAAAATCTGAGTCTGAGTAGCTAATCACCTCTAGATTATCAGACCTCCTAAATGTGAGCATGTAATCCTTCGTTCCCTGCAAGTACCTCATCACTTTCTTTGCAGCTTTCCAGTGTTCCAATCTAGGATTAACTTGGTATCTTCCCAACATACCTACTGCAAAACTGATGTCTGGCCTAGTGCAAGTTTGTGCATACATTAGACTTCCTACTGCAGAAGCATAAGGAATTATTTCCATCTATTTCCATTCCCATTCATTCTGCGGACATTGCATAAGGCTGAATTTATCCCTTTTCTGAATAGGGGCATCACCAACTGATCATTTATCCATTTCGAATCTCTCTAGAACTCTTTCGATATAAGCCTTCTGAGACAATCCTAACAATCTACGTGATCGATCCCAGAATATTTCAATTCCTATCACGTAATATGCCTNTAGCATGTTCCTTAAATGTCTTTGGTGGCAATCCTTTCGTCAATGGATTTGCAACCATAAGCAGTGTGCTTATGTGTTCAATTGACACTCGTTGTTTCTGAACTTCTTCTTTTACAGCAAAGTATTTCAGTTCCACGTGTTTAGCACCATTAGAATACCTGTCGTTTTTAGAGAAGAATACAGCTGCGGCATTATCACAATAAATCCTCAGCGGCTTGGCAATAGAGTCGACAACCCCAAGTCCTGAGATAAAATTTCGCAACCACAATCCATGAACCGTGGCCTCAAAGCATGCCACAAATTCAGCTTCCATAGTGGATGAAGCAATGATAGTTTGCTTTTCATTTTTCCATGATATTGCTCCTCCAGCTAATAGGAACAAATAACCAAAAGTAGACTTTCTACTGTCAACACATCTGACAAAATCGGAGTCTAAGTAGCCAACCACCTCTAGATTATCAGACCTCCTAAATGTGAGCATGTAATCCTTCGTTCCCTGCAAGTATCTCATCACTTTCTTTGCAGATTTCCATTGTTCCAATCCAGGATTGACTTGGTATCTTCCCAACATACCTACTGCAAAACTGATGTCTGGCCTAGTGCAAATCTGTGCATACATTAGACTTCCTACTGCAGAAGCATAAGGAATTCTTTCCATCTATTTTCGTTCCCACTCATTCTGCGGACATTGCATAAGGTTGAATTTATCCCTTTTCTGAATAGGGGCATCACCAGCTGAACATTTATCCATTCTGAATCTCTCTATAACTCTTTCGATATAAGCCTTCTGAGACAATCCTAACAATCTACGTGATCGATCCCAGAATATTTCAATTCCTATCACATAAGATGCCTCACCCATATATTTCATTTCAAAATTCATAGAGAGAAACCTTTTGGTTTCGTGTAATAAACCAAGATCACTGGTGGCAAGCAATATGTCATCAACATACAAAATCAGAAATATAAATTTACTCCCACTAAATTTTAGATATATACACCGATCAACAGTGTTTTCCTTAAATCCAAAAGAAGTAATGGTATTATGAAACTTAAGATACCATTGCCTGGAAGCTTGTTTAAGCCCATATATTGGCTTCTTAAGTTTGCAAGCCAAGTGTTCTTTTCCTTTAATGGAGAAACCTTCAGGTTGATCCATATAGATGTCTTCCTCTAAACTCCCATTCAGAAAAGCAGTTTTCACATCCATTTGGTGCAGTTCTAAATCATAANAGCATGTTCCTTAAATGTCTTTGGTGGCAATCCTTTTGTCAATGGATCTGCAACCATAAGCAGTGTGCTTATGTGTTCAATTGACACTCGTTGTTTCTGAACTTCTTCTTTTACGTCAAAGTATTTCAGTTCCATGTGTTTAGCACCATTAGAATACTTGTCGTTCTTAGAGAAGAATACAGCTGTGGCATTATCACAATAAATCCTCAGCGACTTGGCAATAGAGTCGACAACCCCAAGTCCTGAGATAAAATTTCGCAACCACAATCCATGAACCGTGGCCTCAAAGCATGCCACAAATTCAGCTTCCATAGTGGATGAAGCAGTGATAGTTTGCTTCGCACTTTTCCATGATATTGCTCCTCCAGCTAATAGGAACAAATAACCAAAAGTAGACTTTCTACTGTCAACACATCTGGCAAAATCAGATTCTGAGTAGCCAATCACCTCTAGATTACCAGACCTCCTAAATGTGAGCATGTAATCCTTCGTTCCCTGCAAGTATCTCATCACTTTATTTGAAGCTTTCCAGTGTTCCAATCCAGAATTGACTTGGTATCTTCCCAACATACCTACTGCAAAACTGATGTCTGGCCTAGTGCAAGTCTGTGCATACATTAGACTTCCTACTGCAGAAACATAAGGAATTCTTTCCATTTGTTTTCGTTCCTACTCATTCTGCGGACATTGCATAAGGCTGAATTTATCCCCTTTCTGAATAGGGGCATCACCAACTGAACAATTATCCATTCCGAATCTCTCTAGAACTCTTTTGATATAATCTTTCTGAGACAATCGTAACAATCTACGTGATCGATCCCGGAATAATTCAATTCCTATCACGTAAGATGCCTCACCCATATCTTTCATTTCAAAATTCATAGAGAGAAACCTTTTGGTTTCGTATAATAAACCAAGATCACTGGTGGCAAGCAATATGTCATCAACATACAAAATCAGAAATATAAATTTACTCCCACTAACCTTTAGATATATACACCGATCAACAGTGTTTTCCTTAAATCCAAAAGAAGTAATGGTATTATGAAACTTAAGATACCATTGCCGGGAAGCTTGTTTAAGCTCATATATTGATTTCTTAAGTTTTCAAGCCAAGTGTTCTTTTCCTTTAATGGAGAAACGTTCAGGTTGATCCATATAGATGTGTTCCTCCAAACTCCCATTCAGAAAAGCAGTTTTCACATCCATTTGGTGCAGTTCTAAATTATAATGAGCTACTAATGCCATAATGATTCTAAGTGAGTCCTTCTTGGACATAGGAGAGAAGGTCTCTCTATAGTCAATGCCTCCTTTCTGAATGAAACCTTTGGCCACAAGTCTAGCTTTATGTCGTTCGATATTACCCTTAGAGTCGCGTTTGGTCTTGAAGACCCATTTACAACCAACTTTCTTGTATCCTTCGGGCAATTCAACNGCTTATGTGTTCAATTGACACTCGTTGTTTCTGAACTTCTTCTTTTACGACAAAGTATTTCAGTTCCATGTGTTTAGCACCATTAGAATACCTGTCATTCTTAGAGAAGAATACAACTGCGGCATTATCACAATAAATCCTCAACAGCTTGGTAATAGAGTCGACAACCCCAAGTCCTGAGATAAAATTTCGCAACCACAATCCATGAACCGTGGCCTCAAAGCATGCCACAAATTCATCTTCCATAATGGATGAAGCAGTGATAGTTTGCTTCGCACTTTTCCATGATATTGCTCCTCCAGCTAATAGGAACAAATAACCAAAAGTAGACTTTCTACTATCAACACATCCGGCAAAATATGAGTCTGAGTAGCCAATCACCTCTAGATTATCAGACCTCCTAAATGTGAGCATGTAATCCTTCATTCCCTGCAAGTACCTCATCACTTTCTTTGCAGCTTTCCAGTGTTCCAATCCAGGATTAATTTGGTATCTTCCCAACATACCTACTGGAAAACTGATGTCTGGCCTAGTGCAAGTCTGTGCATACATTAGACTTCCTACTGCAGAAGCATAAGGAATTCTTTCCATTTGTTTTCATTCCCATTCATTCTGCGGACATTGCATAAGGATGAATTTATCCCCTTTCTGAATAGGGGCATCACCAGCTAAACATTTATCCATTCCGAATCTCTCTAGAACTTTTTCGATCTAAGCCTTCTGAGACAATCCTAACAATCTACGTGATCGATCCCAGAATATTTCAATTCCTATCACGTAATATGACTCACCCATATCTTTCATTTCAAAATTCATAGAGAGAAACTTTTTGGTTTCGTGTAATAAACCAAGATCACTGGTGGCAAGCAATATGTCATCAACATACAAAATCGGAAATATAAATTTACTCCCACTAACCTTTAGATATATACACCAATCAACAGTGTTTTCCTTAAATCCAAAAGAAGTAATGGTATTATGAAACTTAAGATACCATTGTCGGGAAGCTTGTTTAAGCCCATATATTGATTTCTTAAGTTTGCAAGTCGGGTGTTCTTTTCCTTTGATGGAGAAACCTTCAGGTTGATCCATATAGACGTCTTCCTCCAAACTCCCATTCAGAAAAGAAGTTTTCACATATATTTGGTGCAGTTCTAAATCATAATGAGCTACCAATGCCACAATGATTCTAAGTGAGTCCTTCTTGGACACAGGAGAGAAGGTCTCTCTATAGTCAATGCCTCCTTTCTGAGTGAAACCTTTGGCCACAAGTCTAGATTTATGTCATTCGATATTACCCTTAGAGTCGCGTTTGGTCTTAAAGACCCACTTACAACCAACTTTCTTGTATCCTTCGGGCAATTCAACAAGATCCCAGACTTCATTTTGGTCCATCGATTTCNTTATGTGATCCATTTCATAAAAGTAGCAATTGTTATGTGCTACGTTCAATTCCCATTCTGTTAGCATGTTCCTTAAATGCCTTTGGTGGTAATCCTTTCGTCAATGGATCTGCAATCATAAGCAATGTGCTTATGTGTTCAATTGACACTCGTTGTTTCTGAACTTCTTCTTTTACGACAAAGTATTTCAGTTCCATGTGTTTAGCACCATTAGAATACCTATCGTTCTTAGAGAAGAATACAGCTGCGGCGTTATCACAATAAATCCTTAGCGTCTTGGCAATAGAGTCGACAACCCCAAGTCCTGAGATAAAATTTCGCAACCACAATCCATGAACCATGGCCTCAAAGCATGCCACAAATTCAGCTTCCATAGTGGATGAAGCAGTGATAGTTTGCTTTGCACTTTTCCATGATATTGCTCCTCCAGCTAATAGGCACAAATAACCAAAAGTAGACTTTCTACTGTCAACACATCCGGCAAAATCTGAGTCTGAGTAGCTAATCACCTCTAGATTATCAGACCTCCTAAATGTGAGCATGTAATCCTTCGTTCCCTGCAAGTACCTCATCACTTTCTTTGCAGCTTTCCAGTGTTCCAATCCAGGATTAACTTGGTATCTTCCCAACATGCCTACTGCAAAACTGATGTCTGGCCTAGTGCAAGTCTGTGCATACATTAGACTTCCTACTATAGAAGCATAAGGAATTCTTTCCATCTGTTTTCATTCCCATTCATTCTGCGGACATTGCATAAGGCTGAATTTATCCCCTTTCTCAATAGGGGCATCACCAGCTGAACATTTATCCATTCCGAATCTCTCTAGAACTCTTTCAATATAAGCCTTCTGAGACAATCCTAACAATCTACGTGATCGATCTCGAAATATTTCAATTCCTATCACGTAAGATGCCTCACCCATATCTTTCATTTCAAAATTCATAGAGAGAAAATTTTTGGTTTCGTGTAATAAACCAAGATCGTTGGTGGCAAGCAATATGTCATCAACATACAAAATCATAAATATAAATTTACTCCCACTAACCTTTAGATATATACACCGATCAACAGTGTTTTCCTTAAATCCAAAGGAAGTAATGGTATTATGAAACTTAAGATACCATTTTCGGGAAGCTTGTTTAAGCCCATATATTGATTTCTTAAGTTTGCAAGCCAAGTGTTCTTTTCCTTTAATGGAGAAACCTTCAAGTTGATCCATATAGACGTCTTCCTCAAAAATCCCATTTAGAAAAGCAGTTTTCACATCCATTTGGTGCAGTTCTAAATCATAATGAGCTACCAATGCCATAATGATTCTAAGTGAGTCCTTCTTGGACACAGGAGAGAAGGTCTCTCTATAGTCAATGCCTCCTTTCTGAGTGAAACCTTTGGCCACAAGTCTAGCTTTATGTCGTTCGATATTACCCTTAGAGTCGCGTTTGGTCTTAAAGACCCACTTACAGCCAACTTTCTTGTATCCTTCGAGCAATTCAACGAGATCCCAGACTTCATTTTGGTCCATCGATTTCAATTCATCATTCATGGTATTAATCCATTTAGCAGAATCATTAGTTTCTATGGCTTGTGAAAATGAAACCGGATCCTTACACGTTCCTATATCAAAATCAGATTCTTGTAGATAAACCACATAATCATTAGAAATAGCAGACCTCCTATCCCTTTGAGANAGGATTGACTTGGTATCTTCCCAACATACCTACTGCAAAACTGATGTCTGGCCTAGTGCAAGTCTGTGCATACATTAGACTTCCTACTGCAGAAGCATAAGGAATTCTTTCCATCAGTTTTTGTTCCCATTCATTTTGCGGACATTGCATAAGGCTGAATTTATCCCCTTTTTGAATAGGGGCATCACCAGCTGAACATTTATCCATTCTGAATCTCTCTAGAACTCTTTCGATATAAGATTTTTGAGACAATCCTAACAATCTACGTGATCGATCCTGAAATATTTCAATTCCTATCACGTAAGATGCCTCACCCATATCTTTCATTTCAAAATTCATAGAGAGAAACCTTTTGGTTTCGTGTAATAAACCAAGATCACTAGTGGCAAGAAAAATGTCATCAACATACAAAATCAGAAATATAAATTTACTCCCACTAACTTTTAGATATATACACCGATCAACAGTGTTTTCCTTAAATGCAAAAGAAGTAATGGTATTATGAAACTTAATATACCATTGTCGGGAAGCTTGTTTAAGCCCATATATTGACTTCTTAAGTTTGCAAGCCAAGTGTTCTTTTCCTTTAATGGAGAAACCTTCAGGTTGATCCATATAGATGTCTTCCTCCAAACTCCCATTCAGAAAAGCAGTTTTCACATCCATTTGGTGCAGTTCTAAATAATAATGAGATCCTAATACCATAATGATTCTAAGTGAGTCCTTTTTGGACACAGGAGAGAAGGTCTCTCTATAGTCAATGCCTCCTTTTTGAGTGAAACCTTTGGCCACAAGTCTAGCTTTATATCGTTCGATATTACCCTTAGAGTCGTGTTTGGTCTTGAAGACACATTTAAAGCCAACTTTCTTGTGTCCTTCGGGCAATTCAACGAGATCCCAAACTTCATTTTGGTCCATCGATTTTAATTCATCATTCATGGCATTAATCCATTTAGCAGAATCGTTGCTTTCTATGGCTTGTCAAAATGAAACCGGATCCTTACACGTTCCTATATCAAAATCAAATTCTTGTAGATAAACCACATAATCATCCGAAATAGCAGACCTCTTAACCCTTTGAGATCTCCTTAATACTAC
>JZKD02S2436793.1:9320-27687 GCA_000966675.3 Picea glauca
AGGAGAACACAACTCTATGTAGTGAGAATAACTTCCTAAGGTAATACTAGATCCCAATTCTTGACGAACAAATGGAAGGATGTTCTTTGTCCAACGGAGAATCTTTGTGTTGCCAAAAAAGAATACATATTTCCCATCCCCTCTTTTTGGGATATTTGAATTTTTTGTCTTTTTCAATTTTTTAAAAAGCTTGAAAAAGAATAAAAGAATTCTACTTTACAAAGGAGGAATGAGTTTCATAAGAAATCATACTAGTTCCAAGCGCAAGTAACACACTAATGCTCGGAACAAGGAGACATGTGCAGGAAAAGAACACCCGAGGAAATTTCCTCCATGGGTCAAGGTGTCAAGTCGCAGAGGCAAAGTGCTACAAGGCTTGCGTATAAGGCATGCTTCAATGGTTCAGTTGAGTGCAACATGGGGCCGACATTAGTCCAAATACGCGGAGATGCAAATGTGATTAGCAAGACACATTAAAACCCCCTTCAACGTAATTTTAACGAGCCCAGATAAGGTAAGCTCGATAGTTTTTTCATGTTTAGAGAGTCTAAAAAACATGAAAGAAGACTCCAGGGAGTACCTTTTTTGGAGATAGTCTAGTCGGTTCGAAAAAGGGTTAAACTTTCACCGAAAAGACATCTATTCAAAATCATTTTAATGAGTGTGACAAAGACAAGATCACTTGACAATATTTTCAATTTTAAGGAGTCTGAAAAGAGCTTAACTATGGACTCACAACATTTTTCTGAATTTAGTCCCCTTAGCTCGAAAAAGTATGAAAGTTACTGAGGAGAGATGAATCTTTCGAGGCGTACCATTTTCTACTATAATCTATAGGCTGAAAAAAGGGGTAAACTCATGCCAGTAGATGTTCTTCTGGACCAATTTAACGAGTGTGAAGGAACAATATCACTCAGGGATCTTTTCAATTTTAGGAAGTCTGAAAAGAGATTAACTATGAACTATGTGGGGGTTCCTTTTTCATAAGTAATCTCCAAGGCTCGAAAAAGGTGATAAACCAAAACCAAGGAGAATATTCTTTTTTCTAAGATTTAGTCCCTCGAGCCCGAAAAAGGGTTAAAATTATGCCTAAGAATACTCTTCTAGCGAACCAAAGTTCCTAGAGCATACCTTTATTTGTAAAATTGACCGTCTGGATCGAAAAAGGGGTAAACTACCACCAGACAAACGTGCCTTCGAATTTGAGTTTGGTGAGCGTGAGGGGAAACAATATTGCTCAGCAATCTTTTCATGTTTATAGAGTCTAAAAAGGGTTTAAATAAGACTCCATAGGGCTACTTTTCTCAATTATTACAGAAAATATCGAAAATCATAAATATATTCTTGTTGGATGTTGCTTTCAAATTTCAAAGCGAGCTCGAAAGCCAATAGAGCATGCTCATTTTGGGATTCCCAAGGGTGAGGCAAAGAATGATGGTGCATCCGACAAATGAGGCTCAATATCATAATCATGACAGGACTAACAAGGAATCACGAGCCTATATTCATTATAGACAGCATGGACGCCAAAATGCAACAAGGATCTACCTAGGGAATCCATGTAAAGGTAGGCTCTATCACCTAATTACGACACTTTTAGAGAAACAATGAAGGTTCTGTGTCGCACTTCAGTGGGATCGATCCTATGGCAAAGTGAAAAACACAACAAGATGTAGAAAGTGGAGGTGAAATCCTAACTTATATGCAAAAAGTTGAAAAAAATGACCCTTACCAAAGGATACTAAAAGCGACCCATCCCCAAAAGGTTACCAAACCAAAAGGAAAAGTGTATCATAACATCCAATAAGAAACTCAGAAATGGAACCAAATGATTTCCAAGCCAGGAAAAATGACAAAGGGGGTTAATAAAGTGGCAAAAAGGACCAAATAAGTCTATAAATAGAAGTTGACATCTCATTTTCACCATTGCATTTCGAAAATTGACCAAAAGGAGAAGAATCCCCTTTGTTAAAGAAGTTGATTACAAGAGCTTCAGTGGATGAAACAAACTTCTGTTTGGACCAAGTAAGTACAAATGCATCCCTCTTGCATTTCAATTCTTTATTTATGATTTTTTTTTTTTTTTTGAGGGGGATCTCTCTCCTAAAAAGATCATCCCTGCATGTACACGGGTTGTCCAAAGACATCCCACATATGTACTCAGGAAGAAAGCACTTTTCACACGTACATACGCAATTGTGGCCAAAACATCCTATGTACACCATCAAAAGATTGGAAAAAAAATTAAAATACAAGAGATAACTCCCTTTTACCTGCCATGGAATAGGATGTATGTCCATTGGAGGGAGAGGGAACATGAGGACATTGATGCACTAGTCGAAGATGACCCTGCTTCCATTGTTTCATTGAAATAATGTGGTCTATGGAAGTTCTTCCAGAGTCCGTTTATGAGGGCAAAACCCAGGATACCGAACACCCTAGTTGACTACTGGCATCCAGATGCAGAGGCATTTATGATAGAGGGATAGTGGTTGACTCCAACGACTGAAGATATATACTTCCTAACTGGCCTCTCGAGGAGACGATAACCAAACAATCTTTGGAATTTCCCCCCTAATCCTTCTAACATCGATGACTACATTCGGATGTACTATGAGGTCATCACTAAGAAGGTAGGTTCTCAGGTGTCAATTCACAATCTCACGAGTTTGTCTCTGAGAGTGTTCTTGTTTCTTATTGGGAGGATTACTGAATCTACAGCCCTTCACCAGGCTTCCCGAGCACACATGCATTGCGTTATTCAGTGCCAGGAGGAAAAGAGATTTGACTAGAGTACGACCATGCTCACATGCATGAAGAGACAATTGATAGAGTGTCGACTACGTAGAAACAAAAAAATTGGTTTTGGCACTATTCTATGCTCATTCTTCTTCTTCGAGAGTGCCCAACATGAGTCCTAGAGAGACCGTGTGGGGGCATGTGGCCTCCTTCCCAGCAGTATGTAGAAGGGTAGCATTGCTGCTATGACAGGGAGGAGGGAGGAACATAGAGGCCTTCAATGACACATTTTTTCATTGGTGGGCATGGAATATTCCAGTGATAAAGGACTACCCCTATGCTCGAATCAACTTTTCCAGGGATTCGGATGTGCCCATGCCTCTCAGAGAGGAGAGAGGAGATAGGTAACATATTCTTTTAATGTTATTTAATTTTTTAATTGTTTTTATACATATTATTTTTATGTGTGTATTAGAGTACTGATTTCTGTGTATATTTTATGTACATATGTGGGACTAGTGTGCCCGGTAGACTTCGCGAGGACACGACAATGTCCTCGACCAGAGGTGGGACCAACATTCGTAGGGGGACCTCTAGCCGGAGAGGCTGAGAGATTTTTGAGACGGGTGGAGTGTACCCTCATTGCGCTCACTTGTACAGTACTCATGGCCAAGATCGAGGATATTCTACCTTCTATGCAGCTTCATGTAGTGGGGGTGCCATGGACTTGGGTCCATCTCTTCCAGTGTTTATCCAATGTCGTTTTTCACTATGGAAGGGCCAATAGGCCCCGAGCTTAGATAGGCTATAATTTTATGTGCCGAGGGAACCATTGTATATTTTTTGAGGGCATAAGCCCAACGATGTATACCGGACCTTATTTTTGAGGTGTCCGCGCCCACCTATGTACTCATGACACTTTTTGATATATATATATATATATATATATACATATACATATTATTCATCTTATGGATCACATTTTTTACAAATGTATGTACATGTGTATGTGTGTGCAACATGCCAATATGATACTTGATTATCTAGAGTATTTTTCATATGATTAAATCTCCTAGGAACATAGATATACGTAATGTAATCAAAGTAAATTTCTAAGAGATGTACCCTAAAGAAACGCAATGCAAAGTAGGATCATAAACACGGTAAACTTCATTTAACTAGGACAAAACTAGATGAGCATCTAAGTAGACCCAGAGGTGATAAATTCCATGCGACAAAGCGTCACAAAGAAACTCTATCACTGTGTTGTACTCGACGACATTGTTTGTGGTGTCACCTAGACAATTACCTCTGGAATATAGCAACTGGCCTTCAGGTGTGAAAATTTCCCAAGCTACGGAAGCAAGCCTCCGAGTGTGTCATCTAGCATCGTCCGCAAACCCAAAGAACACCTATGATTCACTTGACATCTACCATAGTGAAAAAGAAGACATAAATAACTACACGTCCATAAAACAAAAAGCTAAAAGAACTGTATAAGAACTATACATATGTACAAGAAGTCTCCCAGGCGACCAACCTAGGAGTAATACTTCTTTAGGTAGAGCCCATTTCTAGACTCCACCAAGGGATTTCCTTCAAATTCAACCAGATGGTAAGCACCCTTCTTGCCTGCCCCTGGGGTATCTTTCATGATGAACGGTCTGAACCACATGGGTTTGAACTTGCCTTCCCCCGGGGTATCTTTGTCTTGATCATAGACCAGGACAAGATCACCTTTGGAGAAAATATGATGACGAATCGACCGATCGTACTGACACTTGACTTGTTCCTTATGAACCTCATTGTTTGAGGATGCATCATGATGCTGCTCGTAGAGCTTCTCGAGATATAATAGGTGTTCCCTAAGTGGTGAAGTGTATGGTCGTAATTTCACTGCCAACTTTAAAGAAAAGATCTAGCACGCAATAGGCAAGACTGCTTCCAGCCCATATAAGAGTTGAAAAGGTGAGAAACCAGTGGGAGTCTTTACAGACGTTCGGTAGGCCCACAATTCCGAGTACAACATCAAATACCAATTTGACTTGGCAGAAGTGATCGTTCGCTGAAGAATATTCTTGAGAGATTTATTCACAACTTCAATCTGACCATTCACTTGCGGGTAGTAAGGTGATGAATTTTCTTGCCTCAACTCGAGCTTTGATGATAATCCGGTCATCATTTTTTTTTGGAAGTGACTTCCATGGTTAGTGACAATCTCCTTTGGGATGCTGAACCTTGCTACTATATGGTTAAAAATGAAAAGAGTCATTGTTTTTGCATCATTGTTAAACGTTGGAATAACCTCGACCCACTTTGTGGAGTAGTCTACCACTACGATGATGTAACGATGCCCCATGGCTGAAGTCAGGTGACATGTAGTAAATTCAATCCCCCACTTAGTGAAAGGACCAAAAAAAATTATAGGAAACATGAGAGCAAGATGTGCTCACATCTTCTGAGAGAAGATCTGACACAGGTGGCACTTCTTGACTGCCTCAATGCAATCCTTGATTAACGTAGGCCAAAAGTAACCGGCATGTAGAATATTTTGGGTTGTTTCCAACCTAGACAAATGACCACCACATGATCTAGTGTGGCATTCATTGAGAACGAGCTCTGCTTCCTCATGTATAAGGCACTAACAAAGAATGCAATCTGCACCTCGATGATACAAAGTGTCATCAAGTATGATATAGTTTCATTTCTGATGGAGAAATTGTCGACGCTCGTCGTGGGAAGAAGAAGTAGGGAATTTCAAATTTTGCAGATAGACTAGTATATCTCCATACCAGGGGTCCAAATATACTATTAGAAAAATATATCCTTTGATAGGCAATTCTTAGGAATGACATCACTAGACTCAACCGAAAGTTCTGAAAGAAGTTCGGTAAAGACCAAAGTCAAATTCCTAGAGGATTACAATCCATCTACTGATCTTTCTGCCAATGACTCGTCATGTCAACACATATTGGAAAGGGTTCACAATGGCAATGAAAGTGATCTTGTGAAGAAGAATATAATGACAGAACCATTGGAAAACATGCACTGCTGCCAAAGCAATCTTCTCAACATGGGAATAGTTGAGTTATGTCCCAACCAGGCCTCAACTCAGGTAATAAATAACATGCTACTTGAGCAGATCATCCTCTTGAACCAATACCATGTTGATGGTCGACTCTACAGTAGCCAAGTACAACAAGAAATCTATGTTATAATTGGGAGGCTAGAGAAGAGGGGAAGATGTAAGGGCATGTTTCAACACTTCAAAAGAGCATTGAATGGCTTCGTCTGAATAGAATGGGAATCCCATTTTCAATAGACACATAAACCCTTTAGTGATCTCGATGTAATTTGTGACAAAACACCGAAGAAAGTTTGCTTTCCCCTGTAAGTTCTGATGTTGGGGTATTATGCAAAGGGGAGGCAATTGAACTATCTCCTCAACCTTGAGAGGATCAACCATGATACCTATTTTTGAAATAATGAAACCTAAGAGACAACCTGACGTCACGCAGAAACTGCACTTGTTAGGATTCAAGCGAATCTGATAGTAGTGACATCGTTCGAAGATTAGTCTGAGGTGTGCGAGATGATCCGATCTCTTACGAGTGTGATTCTAGATCATCAAGATATGCCTCGACTATATGTCTAAGGTCGTGGAAAGAAAATGACATGGCCCACTAAAAAGTGGCTCTAGCATTCTTCAGGCCAAAAGGTATCTTACGATACATGAATGTGTCCCAAGGACAAATAAAATTTGTTTTATACGGGTCCTTGGGTTTGATTTGAATCTGGTTATATCCCAAAAAACCATACATAAACGAGAATACCTCGCAGCCTACACATTCATCAACAATCTGATTGATGAATGGGGTGGGAAAATTATCCTTTGAACATGCCTTGTTCAGGTCATGGAAGTCCATGCACATGTGAATCATACCTTGTTTCTTTTTAACCGAAATAGGGTTTGAGACCCACTTCGTCAACTGCACGGGGTATATAAAACCCACCTTAATCAATTTCTCTACTTCAGCCTTAATTGCTTCTGCTTTCTGAGGATTCACCGGATGAATATTCTATCGGACCAGCTTGGCATCAAGATAAGTTGTTATTTCATGTTCAATGATTCTTAGGTCTATGCCTGGAATTTCCTCATAAGACCAGGAAAAAATGTCGCATAATTATTTAAATAACTTCGTATAAATTCAAATCTCTTTGGGGGAGAAGTCCACTCCGAGGAAAACATTCTCCATGACACCAGGGGTTTTGTAGATATCTATGGGAATTGTTTCAGTGATACTCGCCATATTATCCTTGGTGTAAACTACATGCATAGCTAGAGGATTAATAGGACAAGACCTATCTCCATTCATAGTCAAAACAAATCTGCATGCCTCTATTATTCTTAACTATGGGAGGAAGTAATATCTATGATGGATATCATCCCAGGGTCTGTTTGGACCAATCAATGCCTCAAGAATTGCCTTGTTTGAGGGCACGACCAGGTCTAAAGGATATGTAGTGGAAATAGAAATTTGAGCCCAAATAGGCTCGAGAACGACCGAAGCTTCCTAGAAAATGTTGTACAAAACTTTAGCCGTGGACAAGGGCATGGCCATGCCAGAATGCCTTGTTCCTTCCATCGAAGTTGATGGGGAAGGAAGAGTCCACAGATCATGAAAGTAATTCATTCGAAACGACAACATTTGAAAATTTGTAGCCCTAGGATGGTCAGGGGCAGCCGATATGAGGTTGGCATCGCTAGAAGGTGGTGGGTAATCAAAAGTACCCATCAATTATGGACACAAACCAACCCCTAAATTGACGGTTCTGGGCTGAGGATTATCAATCATCAAGACCGTGGATGCCCCTGATGAAGGGTCAGTATAGGAGAAAGACAATTGGTCAATGGTCACAATCCATCCCTTATGTGGAAACAACAAGAATCAAAAAACTATAGCAACCACTGCATGCATTGCATATGTCCAACTCCTTCATAACAAAAGGTTGTAGTCGAGAGGCGCATCGACCACTTCAACTTTGAAACACACGGTATTTCCTCCTAACTCCATGGGGAAAGTAGGAATGATTCCATGTGGTATGAATGACCGATCGTCGAACTCCATAAGCAACATAGGTGATGGAGACAAACCGGGTTGGCCAATGGCCTTGAAACATGCCAATGACATCACGCAAGTCAAGGAACCCTCATCAACCATCGTACAAAAGATATTTCGATTAAAATATTTTGTGGTGTAATCCACTACTATATTAAACACAACGTGGTAAGGAAGATGAGGTTTCAAGTCGGTTGGATCAAGAACAATTGGTCTCGGGTTACAAGTCTCTGTTGATCCCAAGGAGGATAACAAACCCTTTCTCTATGAAGGGAAACTCTGGAGAAATTCCAAAGCAGACATCGAAAAGGGGTTTGTGCCAAATATTCCACAATAGAGTATTTATGGGCAACCCTCACATTTGGATTATGAGAATCTTTCTTGTGTGGATGTGTTTCATTGTTTCTCCCATCATCTTCTCAATATGGAGAGGAACAGGTGGGTTTGTGGCTCCTTTTCCCTTTTCACTAGATTCTGGCATTATTTAATCTTGGGGCATGGTTGCTATATGAGCCTCAACTATAATCATGTAGACATTTGTGGTCAGGTTATTACTAGTAGATGCGGGGGTCCCTGACTTCCCCCTTCCATGCTCGAGGATGTTGAAGCTTGAGCCATGTTTTTCCCATGTGGGAATGGGTTCGTCAGCACAGCAGGTTGTTGTTGTGCCAATATCTTATGATATTTTTCAATTCAAGGGCACAAATGAGTCAAGTGGTCCTCTATGTAAAGGTTACACAAATACTTCAACTTTATCTTCTCCATTTTCCTCCCTCCAGCGTTGTTATTATCCTTTTTTTCCCCTTTACCCTTATTGTTCTGTTGTTTTTTCTTTCCTTCAGGCTGTTGGTTGGCCTTCAAGTTCATCGACTGCACATTGTGTACATCTGACATTTGGGTATGGGTAACAACATAACTGAAGGTCTAGCTGGTCGTAGTCTATTGTATCGACAATTGTTGCAATTAATTTGACAACAAATCAATGGACTTTCCTTGTGTTGAGCACACAATACCATTGGCATAGTGTCCATAATTTCTCTTGGCCTTGTCGAGGATGGACTGTGGCACATTTGAAAAAATCTCATAGAGCATGACAAAATAAGAGTATATCAGTTCAAGCTGTTGCGCTCTCATTATTGCCTCCTCCTCTGAAAACACTCCAGACATTTCTACATCCTTGGAGACACAAGGCACCAAAGACTTCAGGAACCACTCTAGTAAGAAATTCAGTGGGAACTAGACCTTAATTAAGCTCTTCTGACATTGTCATTCTTGGATTTGATCAGAGAGATGGTCGGCCTTATTCTGCTCAAATTTGGCCAGCAATTCATTGACGACATTGTATCTCACGGGTAAATGGAAATGGTTCAAAAATACCATCTCTAAGTCATTAAAGTAATAATACCTCGAGCGATTGAGATCAATATACCATTTCACAGCACCTCCGATAAGAATGCATTGAAAAAGGTGCAAATGGACGGAGTCGTCTCACAGTGAGTTTGACGAGCACCATAAGTGAAAGGTTTCCATGTGATCACCTGGCTCTTCGCCAGGCTTGCCTTCAAATTTTGGAATATCCAAGGGAAACTTAGTCGACATGGGGGGCCAATGTGGATCATAACAAATTCAGTCGTTGAGTAACCTTAACAAGTTTGGTAGATGTAGTGTTGCCATACATAGTAGTTTAGGTTGAGTACCATGTACGGGAAAAATGGGTCCTAGAGTTTGACTGGAACTAGGTTGCTAGGAAAATTTGGACTACTGGCCAGGGTTCTGGTAGAAACCATGGCCTTGACCAGCATACAGAAACTAAGTTTGCTAGGATATCATCAGTTGACTCCCATAATTGGAAAACATGGCTTGGGAGGGGATTTCTCCCTGCATTGTGTTCCAAGGATTTTGGAAGGGGATGCCCCCAGTCGATTCGACAGGCATAGGTACTGAAATCTGCTTGGGGTTCCATTAAGAATGGAAAGGGTTTCCCTAGACCGACATCCCTTGTGAGGGAACTAATCCTTGCCAAGGATTCCAAAGCCCCTGAGAGGATAAAACTCATGTACTTTCCCCTTGTGTAGGAATAGTACCCTACATAGGGTTATGTTGTCCAAAACTAGGGTTGCCCCCAGTCGAGACTGGAGCCAAAGAAAAAGTGGTGTTCACAAATGCATTGAACAAAGAGAATGACATGGATCCCATCGGCCTAGTGTAATACGAAGGTCCTAAACTTCCTTCTCCAAGCAAGATGTAATTAGCATTCAGCCCGATGGGTTGTTGGAAAGCACCACTAAGCGAGGGGGACAGAGGAGATATATGACCCCCACCATAAGGGATAACATTAAAGGGGACCAAAGTTCCCTCGACAGACCCTTGCATGGGAGTGTTTGAGCTCCCTATCCCCAGACCCATGGTCTATAAGGGTGGATTAGGTAAGGACTAAGATCGAATCGAAGTCGGGCATCCCATATGAGAATGGAGGGCCCATCGCACTATGTGTAAAATGAGCAGTATTCATCACCGATAAGTGTATCGAACCACTATCTGCGGTAGAGGGAGTCGATACCACTATGGTCTGGACTGGATAAGGTGGGTTAGGAGGAAAAATACCCCTTGTGGTAGTAGTCGAAACGAGAGTATGAGGACTCTCGGATGAAGTAGCATCATTTTCTTCCATGGATTCTTGTAAGACTAACTGGCACTCGAAAGGTCTCACCATAGGAGGGGAAACTTGTATTAAGATCAACATCAACAAGTTAGTAATAGGAGGATTGGTTGGCCTGAGGGATTCCGCCCCAAGGTCAGAAACAGTAGGTTCCTCTAGATTCAAATAGTCTCTTCACGGAGCAAGCTTTGGCATAATTTCCTATGACCCGATCGCTTCTAACAACCTTTGTTGGTCAACTCTTCATCATAAGGGTGGCGAAGGTGGCTCCAATGTAGTTGGAAGAAGGCCCTAAAGCCTTCATGACCAACGGAGCTCTTGATATTCCACTTTTTGAAAATATCAATAGACACAGTAAGGATTAACTAGCATTTTAACACCAAGCACACACTAGAAAATTCTTGTAAGACAAATCAAGCAATAAACTATCTAGTAGGAAGAACAGTTACGCTAGTCAACACTAGAGAAACTAACCGGTGTAAGTGAAACTTGAACACAGAAGCACCCTCCATGTATAATCTATGAAGCATGATCCAATGTCTTCCCTAGGTACCATGTTATACCCCCACAATCACCCGTGTAAGTCCCTACAATATGGGAAACTAAGTTTCCATCTCGCAATCAGTCACCAGGAGGGTACAATCGACAGTCGGGAGGATCACAATGAGCAAGATAACAAGTCCGAAACCTATCGAGGGTATCGAAAGCAAGTGGTCTGGAATACAACAGAGGATCTCAAATGGATTCAAGGTCCAAGAATCTCTTTAGGAAAATGCAGTCGGTAGTACTCCCACGACAAATCCTCAATATGTGTTCCCCACTACGTTTAGTCCGGCTTTGGAGGGGTTCTCTCTAATTCCTTTCCTCACACGACCTTGTGTTTATCCCCTTTGTTAGAGGGGGGTCCCAGATAAATTTTATGACACTGGACTTTAACACTCCCTAATTCTGACTCCAATGTTTGTTTAACGAACTTGAATATTTTCCTCTCCAACCTAATTGAAGGCCCTAACTCTAAACTAGTTGGTTTACCGTACAAACACAAAATGTCTAGTTAATTTTATATTTAGCATTATTTTTAATGGCTTNACCATTCACTTGCGGGTAGTAAGGTGATGAATTTTCTTGCCTCAACTCGAGCTTTGATGATAATCCGGTCATCATTTTTTTTTGGAAGTGACTTCCATGGTTAGTGACAATCTCCTTTGGGATGCTGAACCTTGCTACTATATGGTTAAAAATGAAAAGAGTCATTGTTTTTGCATCATTGTTAAACGTTGGAATAACCTCGACCCACTTTGTGGAGTAGTCTACCACTACGATGATGTAACGATGCCCCATGGCTGAAGTCAGGTGACATGTAGTAAATTCAATCCCCCACTTAGTGAAAGGACCAAAAAAAATTATAGGAAACATGAGAGCAAGATGTGCTCACATCTTCTGAGAGAAGATCTGACACAGGTGGCACTTCTTGACTGCCTCAATGCAATCCTTGATTAACGTAGGCCAAAAGTAACCGGCATGTAGAATATTTTGGGTTGTTTCCAACCTAGACAAATGACCACCACATGATCTAGTGTGGCATTCATTGAGAACGAGCTCTGCTTCCTCATGTATAAGGCACTAACAAAGAATGCAATCTGCACCTCGATGATACAAAGTGTCATCAAGTATGATATAGTTTCATTTCTGATGGAGAAATTGTCGACGCTCGTCGTGGGAAGAAGAAGTAGGGAATTTCAAATTTTGCAGATAGACTAGTATATCTCCATACCAGGGGTCCAAATATACTATTAGAAAAATATATCCTTTGATAGGCAATTCTTAGGAATGACATCACTAGACTCAACCGAAAGTTCTGAAAGAAGTTCGGTAAAGACCAAAGTCAAATTCCTAGAGGATTACAATCCATCTACTGATCTTTCTGCCAATGACTCGTCATGTCAACACATATTGGAAAGGGTTCACAATGGCAATGAAAGTGATCTTGTGAAGAAGAATATAATGACAGAACCATTGGAAAACATGCACTGCTGCCAAAGCAATCTTCTCAACATGGGAATAGTTGAGTTATGTCCCAACCAGGCCTCAACTCAGGTAATAAATAACATGCTACTTGAGCAGATCATCCTCTTGAACCAATACCATGTTGATGGTCGACTCTACAGTAGCCAAGTACAACAAGAAATCTATGTTATAATTGGGAGGCTAGAGAAGAGGGGAAGATGTAAGGGCATGTTTCAACACTTCAAAAGAGCATTGAATGGCTTCGTCTGAATAGAATGGGAATCCCATTTTCAATAGACACATAAACCCTTTAGTGATCTCGATGTAATTTGTGACAAAACACCGAAGAAAGTTTGCTTTCCCCTGTAAGTTCTGATGTTGGGGTATTATGCAAAGGGGAGGCAATTGAACTATCTCCTCAACCTTGAGAGGATCAACCATGATACCTATTTTTGAAATAATGAAACCTAAGAGACAACCTGACGTCACGCAGAAACTGCACTTGTTAGGATTCAAGCGAATCTGATAGTAGTGACATCGTTCGAAGATTAGTCTGAGGTGTGCGAGATGATCCGATCTCTTACGAGTGTGATTCTAGATCATCAAGATATGCCTCGACTATATGTCTAAGGTCGTGGAAAGAAAATGACATGGCCCACTAAAAAGTGGCTCTAGCATTCTTCAGGCCAAAAGGTATCTTACGATACATGAATGTGTCCCAAGGACAAATAAAATTTGTTTTATACGGGTCCTTGGGTTTGATTTGAATCTGGTTATATCCCAAAAAACCATACATAAACGAGAATACCTCGCAGCCTACACATTCATCAACAATCTGATTGATGAATGGGGTGGGAAAATTATCCTTTGAACATGCCTTGTTCAGGTCATGGAAGTCCATGCACATGTGAATCATACCTTGTTTCTTTTTAACCGAAATAGGGTTTGAGACCCACTTCGTCAACTGCACGGGGTATATAAAACCCACCTTAATCAATTTCTCTACTTCAGCCTTAATTGCTTCTGCTTTCTGAGGATTCACCGGATGAATATTCTATCGGACCAGCTTGGCATCAAGATAATTTGTTATTTCATGTTCGATGATTCTTAGGTCTATGCTTGGAATTTCCTCATAAGACCAGGAAAAAATGTCGCATAATTATTTAAATAACTTCGCATAAATTCAAATCTCTTTAGGGGAGAAGTCCACTCCGAGGAAAACATTCTCCATGACACCAGTGGTTTTGTAGATATCTATGGGAATCGTTTCAGCGATACTCGCCATATTATCCTCGGTGTAAACTACATGCATAGCTAGAGGATTAATAGGACAAGACCTATCTCCATTCATAGTCAAAACAAATATGCCTGCCTCTATTATCCTTAACTATGGGAGGAAGTAATATCTATGATGGATATCATCCTAGGGTCTGTTTGGACCAATCAATGCCTCAATAATTGCCTTGTTTGAGGGCACGACCAGGTCTAAAGGATATGTAGTGGAAATAGAAATTTGAGCCCAAATAAGCTCGAGAACGACCAAAGCTTCTTGGAAAATGTTGTACAAAACTTTAGCCGTGGACAAGGGCATGGCCATGCCAGAATGCCTTGTTCCTTCCATCGAAGTTGATGGGGAAGGAAGAGTCCACATATCATGAAAGCAATTCATTCGAAACGACGACATTTGAAAATTTGTAGCCCTAGGATGGTCAGGGGCAGCCGATATGAGGTTGGCATCGCTAGAAGGTGGTGGGTAATCAAAATTACCCATCAATTATGGACACAAACCAACCCCTAAATTGACGGTTCTGGGCTGAGGATTATCAATCATCAAGACCGTGGATGCCCCTGATGAAGGGTCAGTATAGGAGAAAGACAATTGGTCAATGGTCACAATCCATCCCTTATGTGGAAACAACAAGAATCAAAAAACTATAGCAACCACTGCATGCATTGCATATGTCCAACTCCTTCATAACAAAAGGTTGTAGTCGAGAGGCGCATCGACCACTTCAACTTTGAAACACACGGTATTTCCTCCTAACTCCATGGGGAAAGTAGGAATGATTCCATGTGGTATGAATGACCGATCGTCGAACTCCATAAGCAACATAGGTGATGGAGACAAACCGGGTTGGCCAATGGCCTTGAAACATGCCAATGACATCACGCAAGTCAAGGAACCCTCATCAACCATCGTACAAAAGATATTTCGATTAAAATATTTTGTGGTGTAATCCACTACTATATTAAACACAACGTGGTAAGGAAGATGAGGTTTCAAGTCGGTTGGATCAAGAACAATTGGTCTCGGGTTACAAGTCTCTGTTGATCCCAAGGAGGATAACAAACCCTTTCTCTATGAAGGGAAACTCTGGAGAAATTCCAAAGCAGACATCGAAAAGGGGTTTGTGCCAAATATTCCACAATAGAGTATTTATGGGCAACCCTCACATTTGGATTATGAGAATCTTTCTTGTGTGGATGTGTTTCATTGTTTCTCCCATCATCTTCTCAATATGGAGAGGAACAGGTGGGTTTGTGGCTCCTTTTCCCTTTTCACTAGATTCTGGCATTATTTAATCTTGGGGCATGGTTGCTATATGAGCCTCAACTATAATCATGTAGACATTTGTGGTCAGGTTATTACTAGTAGATGCGGGGGTCCCTGACTTCCCCCTTCCATGCTCGAGGATGTTGAAGCTTGAGCCATGTTTTTCCCATGTGGGAATGGGTTCGTCAGCACAGCAGGTTGTTGTTGTGCCAATATCTTATGATATTTTTCAATTCAAGGGCACAAATGAGTCAAGTGGTCCTCTATGTAAAGGTTACACAAATACTTCAACTTTATCTTCTCCATTTTCCTCCCTCCAGCGTTGTTATTATCCTTTTTTTCCCCTTTACCCTTATTGTTCTGTTGTTTTTTCTTTCCTTCAGGCTGTTGGTTGGCCTTCAAGTTCATCGACTGCACATTGTGTACATCTGACATTTGGGTATGGGTAACAACATAACTGAAGGTCTAGCTGGTCGTAGTCTATTGTATCGACAATTGTTGCAATTAATTTGACAACAAATCAATGGACTTTCCTTGTGTTGAGCACACAATACCATTGGCATAGTGTCCATAATTTCTCTTGGCCTTGTCGAGGATGGACTGTGGCACATTTGAAAAAATCTCATAGAGCATGACAAAATAAGAGTATATCAGTTCAAGCTGTTGCGCTCTCATTATTGCCTCCTCCTCTGAAAACACTCCAGACATTTCTACATCCTTGGAGACACAAGGCACCAAAGACTTCAGGAACCACTCTAGTAAGAAATTCAGTGGGAACTAGACCTTAATTAAGCTCTTCTGACATTGTCATTCTTGGATTTGATCAGAGAGATGGTCGGCCTTATTCTGCTCAAATTTGGCCAGCAATTCATTGACGACATTGTATCTCACGGGTAAATGGAAATGGTTCAAAAATACCATCTCTAAGTCATTAAAGTAATAATACCTCGAGCGATTGAGATCAATATACCATTTCACAGCACCTCCGATAAGAATGCATTGAAAAAGGTGCAAATGGACGGAGTCGTCTCACAGTGAGTTTGACGAGCACCATAAGTGAAAGGTTTCCATGTGATCACCTGGCTCTTCGCCAGGCTTGCCTTCAAATTTTGGAATATCCAAGGGAAACTTAGTCGACATGGGGGGCCAATGTGGATCATAACAAATTCAGTCGTTGAGTAACCTTAACAAGTTTGGTAGATGTAGTGTTGCCATACATAGTAGTTTAGGTTGAGTACCATGTACGGGAAAAATGGGTCCTAGAGTTTGACTGGAACTAGGTTGCTAGGAAAATTTGGACTACTGGCCAGGGTTCTGGTAGAAACCATGGCCTTGACCAGCATACAGAAACTAAGTTTGCTAGGATATCATCAGTTGACTCCCATAATTGGAAAACATGGCTTGGGAGGGGATTTCTCCCTGCATTGTGTTCCAAGGATTTTGGAAGGGGATGCCCCCAGTCGATTCGACAGGCATAGGTACTGAAATCTGCTTGGGGTTCCATTAAGAATGGAAAGGGTTTCCCTAGACCGACATCCCTTGTGAGGGAACTAATCCTTGCCAAGGATTCCAAAGCCCCTGAGAGGATAAAACTCATGTACTTTCCCCTTGTGTAGGAATAGTACCCTACATAGGGTTATGTTGTCCAAAACTAGGGTTGCCCCCAGTCGAGACTGGAGCCAAAGAAAAAGTGGTGTTCACAAATGCATTGAACAAAGAGAATGACATGGATCCCATCGGCCTAGTGTAATACGAAGGTCCTAAACTTCCTTCTCCAAGCAAGATGTAATTAGCATTCAGCCCGATGGGTTGTTGGAAAGCACCACTAAGCGAGGGGGACAGAGGAGATATATGACCCCCACCATAAGGGATAACATTAAAGGGGACCAAAGTTCCCTCGACAGACCCTTGCATGGGAGTGTTTGAGCTCCCTATCCCCAGACCCATGGTCTATAAGGGTGGATTAGGTAAGGACTAAGATCGAATCGAAGTCGGGCATCCCATATGAGAATGGAGGGCCCATCGCACTATGTGTAAAATGAGCAGTATTCATCACCGATAAGTGTATCGAACCACTATCTGCGGTAGAGGGAGTCGATACCACTATGGTCTGGACTGGATAAGGTGGGTTAGGAGGAAAAATACCCCTTGTGGTAGTAGTCGAAACGAGAGTATGAGGACTCTCGGATGAAGTAGCATCATTTTCTTCCATGGATTCTTGTAAGACTAACTGGCACTCGAAAGGTCTCACCATAGGAGGGGAAACTTGTATTAAGATCAACATCAACAAGTTAGTAATAGGAGGATTGGTTGGCCTGAGGGATTCCGCCCCAAGGTCAGAAACAGTAGGTTCCTCTAGATTCAAATAGTCTCTTCACGGAGCAAGCTTTGGCATAATTTCCTATGACCCGATCGCTTCTAACAACCTTTGTTGGTCAACTCTTCATCATAAGGGTGGCGAAGGTGGCTCCAATGTAGTTGGAAGAAGGCCCTAAAGCCTTCATGACCAACGGAGCTCTTGATATTCCACTTTTTGAAAATATCAATAGACACAGTAAGGATTAACTAGCATTTTAACACCAAGCACACACTAGAAAATTCTTGTAAGACAAATCAAGCAATAAACTATCTAGTAGGAAGAACAGTTACGCTAGTCAACACTAGAGAAACTAACCGGTGTAAGTGAAACTTGAACACAGAAGCACCCTCCATGTATAATCTATGAAGCATGATCCAATGTCTTCCCTAGGTACCATGTTATACCCCCACAATCACCCGTGTAAGTCCCTACAATATGGGAAACTAAGTTTCCATCTCGCAATCAGTCACCAGGAGGGTACAATCGACAGTCGGGAGGATCACAATGAGCAAGATAACAAGTCCGAAACCTATCGAGGGTATCGAAAGCAAGTGGTCTGGAATACAACAGAGGATCTCAAATGGATTCAAGGTCCAAGAATCTCTTTAGGAAAATGCAGTCGGTAGTACTCCCACGACAAATCCTCAATATGTGTTCCCCACTACGTTTAGTCCGGCTTTGGAGGGGTTCTCTCTAATTCCTTTCCTCACACGACCTTGTGTTTATCCCCTTTGTTAGAGGGGGGTCCCAGATAAATTTTATGACACTGGACTTTAACACTCCCTAATTCTGACTCCAATGTTTGTTTAACGAACTTGAATATTTTCCTCTCCAACCTAATTGAAGGCCCTAACTCTAAACTAGTTGGTTTACCGTACAAACACAAAATGTCTAGTTAATTTTATATTTAGCATTATTTTTAATGGCTT
>JZKD02S2436837.1:0-27685 GCA_000966675.3 Picea glauca
AAAGGAGAGCGTTCATAAGGTATGTCCACCATCCATTTCTCTTAGTTCATTCAATATCTAGATCTAGGGAAAGAGTAGTATTCTGTCACGGTTTGTTCCAGATCCAGGTGGATCTTGGGAGATTGGTCTGTGTCCACACTCATGAATTTATCCATAAACAGATACTCTTCGACTTCCAAACACTTCAACATCTACCCTCCTATGTGATTAAATGGGATTAAAGAATGCGCCACTTACCTGGATCCGACGGTTGTCGTCCCTCCGTGCATAGATCTAACAATTGAGATCTAGTATCCCTGTGTGCACTCCTTTGTTTTCCTGGATGCAGATCCAATGGTCCAAACTACTCCTAGGTACTGATCCAATGACTCTTGTAGCTCCTCCCTCCTATGCACCTCGCCTTGTTGAAAATGAAGGGTTCTTCGGATTCTTCTAAGGCTTCTATGTTTTGTATTCAAAGGATTCTTCTAAGGATTCTCCTTGGCTTACAATGGTATTCAACAACCTACAACAGCCCATCAAAAACCTTTTCTGGCATAAATTATAATGCTTTACACAAGAGGGGATCATCATGCTTTCCCTCCAAACTATATTAGTGACATCCTATCATCATTAAAATGCCTATCTATTGATGCTAATTACATTGAATGATCATGTGCATTTTAGATTCAAGGCAATGCTCAGGATCTATACAATTTAGACCTATTAAAGGCGACTCTATCTACAACATGTACAAAGGCAATGACTTACTTTACTCAAACCTTACAACAATTAATTACAATTAAATTACATTGAAATTTTAAAATTTAGGGGAAAAATGAGAGGGTTGGTGCCTCTCCTCTTCTTTAATGTGCGTTGATGTGCTGGAATGCTAGCGCATTGTTGAGATGGAAATGATTCTCCTGCATCATACTCCATTGTTGGGAAAAATCATGAGCTCCTTCTCATGAACTCCTCTACTGAATTGTTGAAATCCTCCTGGATCCCAAACCTCTCTTTGGAGCTATCCATCTACTCCTTTTCTATGTTGTTGTTGTTGTTGTTTTCCTTCTATTCTTCTAGGCTCTCCTCTTTTCAAATTTATCCTACTGAAAGTATCCTCTGTTGAATTCAACATCATCTCTCTTATCTCCTCTATCACCTCATCCAGCTGGTCTAATGGTTGGCTCTCTCTTGGCAGTCTACTTTGTTGCATCCCCTCCTCCTAATCAAAGGGAATATCATATTGATCTCCCATGCTGATTTCACCTTCTGTGGCACTAGCTTTCCACTCCACTGCAATATCAAATTCTACAGCCTCCTCACTAAGTTTCTGGTCAGTCATCTCCCTTGACAAATTAGCTTCTGCCAACTCCTCTGCTTCTGCTTGCGCTGGTGCTACTCCAGCAATTTCCAGCTACTCCTCAAGATGGAGTTTTTCTTTAATCTGCATGACTGTCTTGTTGGGGAAGTCATCTTCTATGCTTGGATGGCATATCCAATCCTCCAACATCCTCAATTCCTTCTACCATTGAGTGAACATCTAAATCGAATGCTCCTCATCTTTCTCCATTTGGGCAGATGTTAATTTTTTCTCAATCTCCTCCTCTATGACAATATGCATTGGATGTCCTTTCTCTGTTGTTGCACTTGCAACACACATGATAGCCTCTGCTTGGATGCCTGGTAGGAATAATCAAATCCCCCCAATGACCATAATGTACTTCTGATCCTCCTCTTTCAGGGTTGAATTATTTAACTTCGCATCATCTTTATTCATGTGGTCTACAACCCCACATGAACTCTTATGCTCATGAAGCATCTCTCTGACATTTTCTTCTTCTCATTCCAACACTCCTTGCTAACCTGAACTCATCTCTAAGCTCTTAATACTTTCATATAGTCTCATCTCATTTCCCTTTCCCACCTGGAAATTTGGGATTTCTCCTCTTCCCTCCTGGCAGTTTATGAGATCTTCAGCAGATGTCTCTTCATTGACCACCTGGCAATTTAAATTTTCACTTCTACCCTCCTGTCGGCTCATGATACCTCTAACTGATATCTTCTCCTCTTCATCACTGAGGTTCTCAACCTACCTCAACCACCTCCTTAGTACCTGTTGCTACCTCCTCAAGGGCCACTCATACCTCCAACCTCCTTGTGTTTCTTGTTGCATCCTCAGCATCAGCTTCTCCATTTCTTCTCTTGTCTCCTTGAGCTCTTTATCCATATGTTCTTTGTGTAACTGTTGGTCATCTTCTCCTTGACCTCGCCTCTGGCCTTTAGTATCCATCTCTATCTTCTGCCTCAAAGAATGTGACTAGTTCTTCTGGCTTAGCCCACCTGGTTGCCTATTGTCTACTCTGCAACTAAGAGCACCTCCATATTTCTCTTGCATCCCACTTGGTTGGCTACTGATTTTTACACACTTGCAAACAATCCTCTACAGAGAATTAACACTCTTCCTTCTCCCTTTTTTGTTGTCTGCAAGCAAAAACATGTTATGATACCACTTGATGGTATCAGACAGATCTTTTCCAGGGCTATGATACCACTTGATGGTATCAGACTAAAACCCTGTTTTACACAGAAACAATTCGTGGCTCTGATACCACTTGATGTTGACCCCCTCTTCCTCCTAGGGATGCTCGACCTCTCGATCTAGGATCATTCACGAACTGGATATGGATTGACTCTTAGGGTCCCTGCTGGACCCCCAAACAAGTTTACACAGGCGCTTTTATTCCTAAGGTGTAGTTTCTGTGACACCCACGAGCTCCTACTAAGCCCCTGTGTCTTTTTAAAATTTGAAATTCAAGCACTAGCTCGTTTTTATAGGCCCCCCCCTTTCTTCATGTCACCCTGAGATATGACCCAGGTCTTAACCCCAAAGGGTTCTAAGATTTCATTCTTCGAGACTCTTGGCACCTGACGCTTCTCCACACTCCTAAAGTACTCTGTAGCCGAAGCTACAGATCAGGCGCCATGTACCCTTCTCCAAATAAACGATTGGCAGAGCTTCGGCCTTCGGGCCTCGAATCTTCTCAATAAAATCTCCCTATTTCTCTCTCTCCTGGATTACTCTTCCTATGAATGCATGGATCCTTGATGTGTGTCCGCTCCAAGATCAACTGTTGATGGTGTTTCAGCCTTCTGGTCCCTGAAGATTTGATGCTACCCTACTCCTCCTTACTTATGAAGCCTCCACTCATTGAACCCCGATGTAACGGGGTGAATCTCTGTCCTCCGCGTGTCCTATTTGGAATCAATGGTTGGTGCTCTCTTCTGGAGTTTAGGCTTCGATCGTTCCTATTGCTCCATGCACTCAATCTCCCAGGTTTTTAAATCTATGAAGTGAGGATCTCATTCCATGTGTCCTCCTCTCAGATCTAATAGTCTAGATTTCTTCGGCCACTAGGACTTTGAAATCCTAGTCTTATGGGGATTCGCCTCTAGTTCCACCGAATCGCTCCTCCTCCAGAGTGTGGGATCCACTAACACGCATCCCTTAAAATCAAATGACTCATATCCTCTTCGGCTCCCAAACACTTCGGCGTCTGCCCTCCTATGTGCTTAAACAGGATTAAAGCATGCTCCACTTACCTGGATCTGACAATTATCGACCCTCCTCTTCTGGATCTGATGATTTAGATCTAGTCTCCCCCTGTGAAATCCTCCATTTTCCTGGACACAGATCCAACAGTCCATACTAATCCTAGATACCAATCAAAATACTCTTGTAGCTCCTCCCTCTTATGCACCTCGCCTTGCTATAAATGAAGGGTTCTTCGGAATCTTCGAAGGATTCTACCTTTTTTCCTTTCACTGGACTCTAATTCCTCAGCTTCGACGGTGCTATACTTCATGATCTTAACTTCTCAGAGGTATATGAGACCTCTATCTTCCCTATGTGCCCTCCTTTTAGAACTTTTAAAACACATTCAGAATTAAAACTTTCTAAGTCCTTCCTCCTCAATTCTTGTGGTTTCTATCTCTCTTGAGCTTGGTCATCCAAGGTTTTAAAACCTTGGGTGCACACCTTTCATCCTTGGAACCTCTTCCACTTAACTATTCTCCTCTAAGATGAAGAGTCTAAGAACAACTCATCCTGCACACTCCTCGTGTATCTCTATGCAATACACCACTATCTCTCCTGAGCTTAGAGGTGCTTTAAAAAGCAAAGGGACTCAACCATTTGGAATTTCCTCTGCATGTCCAAATGACTTGTCTTATGTCTGTGCCGATAAAAGCATTAATTCTCTTGAGATTTATCTCACTTGAACATAAAGAGGTTCAGTCCTTTTTCCTTTCAAGAAAACTTTTGGTGCCCTCTTGGAATTCCACGCTCTTCTTCCTGAGATTATGAATTTGAAATAAGTCCACCCTGCATGAACTTTGTGTTGATCCTCCTGATATTATAAGTGCTCGGGATTCAAAGGATATTTTGTTCCCTCCTAACAAACTAATGATCAATGAACTCTTGCAGAGTTCTCCTCTAGTTTGTTCAACAACTCTGGTTCTCCTCAATTCCTCCAACACTTCATAAAGGTGTTGGAACTATGCACTCCTTGCACCTTCTCAAATCACTCCTTGTTGAGATTACAAAGTATTCAGTAACTCTGACTGTGATTTCTCTGCACATAATTTCCTATAAAGTGTTCAATAACTTTGAGTCTCCTTTTTTAGATTGAGGTTATCCTGGGTTCCCTACCTAGCACATTCTCCTTTGAACTCGAAACAAAATTCAGATGCACACTCCTTGTGCTGGCTATAGAGGTTTCAACGCTCTGTTGGGAACTCCTTGCACCAACCTAAAGAACCCAGAAATTTATGCAAACTCACACAAATATAGGGAATTCTCTCTTACTTCTGCAAAGAGAATACATTCATGCATCTAACATCATATCATAAGCACACAAAAAACACTCAGGTACATTCAGAAAAAAACACATGAAACTCATAGGCATGGAAAACTTCTCTTTCTATTAATTTCTGAATGTCTGTATAATGTTTACAAGATCATAATGCAACAGAGTCTTTCGTATTTCACCTCTCCTCTCTCCTTGTCTTACAATGGTATTCAACAACCTACAAAATCCCATCAACAACTCTATCTGGGCATAAATTACAATGCTTTATACAAGAGGGGCTCATCGATCTTTCCCTCCAAACTATCTTAGTGACATCCTATCACCATTACAATGCCTACTCACTGAGGCTAATTACATTGAATGATCATGTACATTTCAGATCCGAGGTAATGCTCAGGATCTTTACAATTCATACCTATTAAAGGTGACTCTAGGTACATTCTGTTCAAAGGAAACGACTTGCTTTACTCAAGCCTTACAACAATTAATTACAATTAAATTACATTGAAATTTTAAATTTTAGGGGGGAAAATGAGAGGGTTGGAGCCTCTCCTCTTCTTGAATGCACGTTGATGTACTAGAATGTTGGCGCATTGCTGAGGTGGAAAGGTTTTTGCAGCATCATTGTTGTGCATGACATATGGTTCATTTTTTTTTATGTTGTAGCATGAATCTTGATCTATGAATGTGAATATTTCATGCATCTTTATTAATTAAAAATTTATCAGAATTCAAAATTAGTTCATAAACGAGCTTGAAGTAGAGTGCTTAGCCTATGGGTGGCTAGTTACATTATTGATTGGTATCAAAGATTCAGGTTGAAACACTAGACTGGTATGGGCCAAAACTGTGGACAGGGTATAATTGTTAAAAATGGATATGTATTTTTGATCTTAAAGCTCAGGAGAGATAGTGTTGTAGAGATCACACAGAATCCAGAGTGTCATGCAGACAATGATCCTTTGTAAAGGATCATAGAATCACGGTCGTCCATTTTGGATCTTAGGAGCAATCACAGTCGTTGATCAAAGCCAAGAAAGAGATGGAAAAATTCAAAACTTCGTCACTTTGGCGATTATGGGAGATAGGGCGGAAGCATGAAAAAGGTCGAAGTTGCGAAGTCCCACTGATCATCCGATATGATAGGAGGATCGGGTGAAATATCATTTTTTGGTCAGGGTCATCCGGTGTTGACCACTTCAGAAAGTTTCACTCCGGGAGAATCAACCCATTTTAGAACTGCTATAACCCAAAGTCCCGGAGCGCCGAAGTCCCGAATTTTCGTCGACCGTTAGAACGAGGGAAGAATTCAGGAGTAATGAATATCTTCATATCTGGAGAAAAAATGGTGGATCATCTATTCGATTGGTGACGCATCGTATGCCATGTGGTAGGGGTACCGTGTGGCTACACGTGTCACCTGGATTCAGTACCTTTTGAACCCCAACTTGTTCATTTTTAGTGACACATGGCACACATTCCATGGGTCCACGCCATCATAGGTGACATCAACATGATATGTCATCTCCGAGAATATGGCCTCCGGGGGTGTCCAACGTCTCTACCAGCGAAAGTGTTAAAGACCGAATTCATGAATTCAAGCATATCATCCTTCTAAGATTCCTTCGGGACCTTTCTCAACCTCTAGATCAAGCAGTGGAAGGATGGTGTAAGAACTTCAAAAGATATCATTTCGTGGAAGTGGAACGACTTGAGAGTTGAAATTTCCTGCAGTCTTGGAGCATTGAAATCCTAAAATTATTAAGGACCATCCATCCTAATGCTTAATTAATTCCTAGCCATCCGATTAATCTAGTGGAATGATAGCGTAAGCGAAGGGGTTAACCCATGGTAAGTAGTCATCGTCACTTTATGACCACTTCGGTAGGTATAACTCTGAAGGAGTTGAGAAACTCATGAGTGGCAATGTCTTGAATTCCCTGAGTAATGAATTCACGTGGTCCGTTGATCTAAGACCCTCTAGGATTTGTTGCGACCATCCAATTAAACAATGGAAGGATAGGGGAAGTTCTTCGGTAGGTAATACTCTTGGGGAGTTGAACGACTTGAGAATTGTAATGTCATGAATTCCCAGAGTGCCAAAGTCCTGAACTAATTAAGAAATGTCCATCCAAGTGTCTGATTAATTCACGACCATTGATCTCGTTGAAGCCTCCAGATGGGGCGGGACCGTCTAGTCAACGAGAGATCAAATATCGACTGTCTAATATGCTAGTGGAGCTAATCGAAGGATTTCGACGAAGTTTACTCCAGGAGAAGTTGGAATATTTAGAAGGGATAATATTCGAAGGTTGAAGTCCGGAGGACTTTGTCCCAACGTTGGTCTCGTGATAAGGTAAATGGGTCAATTAGAGGCGTGAAGGGCCTAGAAGTAACCAAGCCCTCAAACATTTTGTTCAAACAAGCTCATGTGTAGAAAAATATAGAGGAAGGCACTAAAGAGTTAATAAGATCATGGTTTCAAGCCATGGTCACATGGAAAGTGGTTTGAACGAAACACTTATGCAAAATTTGAATTATGTACCAGTTTTAGGAGTTTTGGAATATTTTGACAAGATCCTGTTGCAAAACAAAAGAAAAGGGGTTGAAAGTGATTTTTTGAGAAGCCATAATGTTCATCTGAGATATCGAATTGGGGAAAGATTATAGTCATTGGAAATATGATTCAAAGGATAATAACATGGAGTTGTTCTAATTTGGAGAATGATAATATATTTCTTCATGAATTGAGAAAAAAAAGGACATGTAGCATTGTTTGAAAATTTGTTTTATAATATGCATAATTCTAACAAAATGGTTGCTTGCACAATTTGTAGAATTAGAGGGTGTAAACATATAATTTCGGTATAACAATGAATATTCAAGAAATGGAGTAAGGAGAGGGGGATTATAGACATGATAAAGAGGATAAATATTTTATGTAGGTTTTATGTGCTTTGTACAATGTTATTAATGAAATAATTTTGAATAATATGAGACATGTAGGTTTTATGTGCTTTGTACAATGTTATTGTGGCTCATACATGCTCATGTACCCCTCTAATAACATAGCACAACTTCCCTTCCATCTTCCCTAGGACATCACACTTACATGTAGAGTTTTGTAATTTTGTCTAGCTTCTATTTCCATGTGAGACTAGCTCTTAAAATCCCTGAGGACTTCTCTCGACATTCTCAGAATATTTTCCCTTTCCTACACATAACAAGAATTTCAAGGTCAGATGCATGCAAAACAATATGGGTGATTGATTGTCCTTTAAATTTTCCCATATTCACTCAACATAATCCACCTAAAATATTAACCACTCATTCAAATTTTAGTTTGTGGATTTACAACATTTTCCAAACTCTGCAGTTGGTGTGTACAAAATATAATCGACATAGATATCAAAATAAATTTCCAACTAACTATTCTTATATGCAGAACACATCAAATTTTGACCTCTCCTCTTCAACTTCTTGATCCAATGCCTTAGCCCCCATCTATGTCTCGGTTTCGAAACCCTATAAGGCTTCTCCTCCTCCGTTGAATACATGTAAGGGAGATTGTAGGGATATTTCCAAGGAAAAACAATCCAAAAAATAATGAGCATGCACTTCGCATTAAGGATGATAGTTTTCATCATGCATGGCAATCCCCTTGCCACCTACTAAAATAAATTGAGGAGATCTTGGATGAAAACGGAGAGGATAATAAGTTGGAAGTCGTACTTCCTACAGGGATGGACGAAATTTGACTTGGGATGGACATCGAACCACTGACGTCGGAGACCCTGCCAGGGTAAGAACAATCGAGAGGGACGAGTTAGCCTACTCCTATATTTACCATCCCTTTTGACTTCTTGAGATATGTCCCTTCACATTAAATTTTCTACACATGCATTCCTTTTGACTTTTGGATATTATGTCCCTTCACATTTTCACTTTTTGGTATATACATTCCTTAATTATGAAGATTGTGATGATCATCCCATTTGACATGCACTTTCTCATTCTTTGAGCTCTCTCTTATTAGTCCCTACCAAACGCATAAAGGTACTATAGCGATCGATAGTCAATTGACTTCATATTAATATGTCTGTTGACTATAAACTTTCGCATCATCTCTATTGTTCGAACTACAGAACTAAAAACATTATTTTTTATATAATAAAAAAAACCTTATATGTCATCATCTCATTGGAGAATAGATTCAAAGTCTTATCTCCAGCTTCGCTATTCCCAATGTTGTAAATGTTTAGATATCCAAAGTTTTGAGCATGGATGCTCTTTTTTAATTTTTTAATTTTTATTGAAATTTTTACATACCGAAAGTTTTGAGCATCAACACTCTTTTTTAATGTTTTTATTATTTCTATTTGTATTGAAATGTTTACATACCAAAAGTTTCGAGCATTGACAATCTTTTTGAGGTACTTGAATAGGCCTGAAAGCTTAAAAGTTTACATAGCGCGAGGCCCTTAAATAGGCTTGACAGCTTAAATTTTTTCATAGAATGAGGCCCTTAAACAAGCCAGACAACCTTAAATCTTTAATTAAATAGGCTTCTCACAGTACATTTTCCCTCAAATTTTTCCATACAATGTTGTAGTGAATTTGGACAATATTGTTGTCCACCACCAGTCGCATAGCCATCATATGTTTCATACTTATTCTATGCTTGGAATGCAATTTAGTCATCATTGAAGATACATATATTGTTTACTGGTTCACTGGTTGCTTCTTGTTCGTTGGTTTGTTGGTTCATCGGTTGCTGCTTGTTGTTGTTTGGTTCAAATTTGCAAGGTTGAGGCCCTACACTTATAGTTGGACCTGTTGGTGCTTGTTTCTTTCTTTTGTTTGCTTCAACTTTTCAATGTTGGGGTCTTGCACCCACAGTTGGAGTTGTTTTTTCACTTTGTGGGGTTCAAGTCCTGCACCCACAATTGGACCTGTGCTTTTGTCGTTCATCATTGTTGAGTAAGTTTCGATACCATAATTTTATTAGTATTCATTTTTTGTTGTTTACTGTTTGCAGTTTGCAAGTAAGAATGTTTAACTATTTCCACTCGCATGGTCATCATATGTTTCGAATTTCTTCTATGCTTGGAATGCAATTTGGTCATCATTGAAGACACATATATTGTTCACTGGTTCACTGGTTGTTGCTTGTTCGTTGGTTCATTGGTTCATCAGTTGCTTCTTCTTGTTGTTTGGTTCAACTTTGAAAGTTTGAGGTCCTACAGCTGCAGTTGGACTTGTTGGTGCTTGCTCACTGGTTTTTTGCTTGCTACTTTCTTTTGTTTTCTTTGACATTGCAAGGTTGAGGTCCTGCACCGACAGTTGGAGCTGTTTTTTGTACTTTGTAGTGTTTAATCCTTTCACTCGCAAGTGGACCTAAGGTTCTTTCGTTCATCATTAACGAGTAAGTTTCAATAGAATACTTTCATTCATATTTGTTTTTTACTATTCGTTGTTTTCATTTTGCAAGTAATAATGTTTAAGTATTTATTCATCATTCTTGTCCTGCAGACTTTCCATAGAGGTTGGCATATCTTTTTCTCCTGCTCATAAATTTTTCTCCAATTTTTTCCCGAGGCTCTACACCATGTCCATGTCAATGTCATGTGCACAACTTCAACTGTCATTTTTTCTAGCATTGCAAATCCTGGTCCTTTGTCGTGTGTGATGAAGTGAAAATCTAGAGCCTATCCCATACCTGCCTATCATGTATGGGAATTGAACCCGTGTCTTTCGCATGAAAAATACGATGTCAATCTTGTTGCCTTTGTAGGATGTTTTTGTAGAAGAAAACTGCAGGTAGGTGTATAAGGGCACAACGGTGCCTAGGCTGCAACAAAATTGCACAAAATTGGCATATCTTTCCCTCCTACTCTTAAATTTGGCTCCATTTTTTTCTCCAAACTTTGAACCATACCTACATGCCTTTGCAAAATGTTCTTGTAGAAGAAAAAGATGTTGAGACTGTGCTAGCAAGATTAGTATTCCATGGATTGCAAATTGCAATATTCAATCTCTATGTCGCTCTGTGTGCAACATTGCTACCATAATTAATGTTTTCTCAAATGCAACACACCATTTACATCTGGACGAAACCATTATCATTCTAGGATACTTCAGTGTTGACATGCTAGAAAATAGTGCCATAACAAATAATTGGAAAACCACATGTGCAATTACAATGTCCTCTTTCTTTTGGTTAAGATAAAACATGTACAAAACACACTTATTAACCATATATGGTGGAATGTGCCTATATAAAAATACAATCTCTTTATCTTATACACAGACTTGTTTGACCACGATACAATTTGTCTTGTACTTGAATTATGAAATATACATCAAAGATATTACAAAATTATATTTCCATGTCTCAAAGAATATATGGATACTTTGTTGCACAAAACCAAATCATTCAGCTACGACCATCCAACTTCTTAATATTTTCTGGCTTGTAATATATTTTGGCCAGGAAAAATTCTATATAATCACAACCATGGATCAAGAAAAGAAAAGGTTCATGCTTCTAACTCTCTTTCATTCTATTCCTTTGATTCTCATTTACTATATGTACATATTACTTGCTTTCCCCTGCATACCATCTTTCATTCATGTTCATTGTATTTTGTGCGTTTCCACATTGAAACAAACAGAATAACTGGAGAAGACGAAGGATTCTTTACCAAAAATGTAGAAGAGGAGATACAAAGGTGCATGCTTCTACTCTTATTTCATATTCCATTGTTTTGTATTTCATTTATTGTCTGTATATTTGTTCTATTTCTTTGCACCTAATTTATTGTATGTAGATACTACGTATCTTCCTACATAATAACTTACCTTCATGTCAATTGTATTCTCTTTGTTGCTACATTGAAATAAATAGAACTGTATTTATTTTTTTACATGTCTTTCTACATACCAACCTACCTTCATGTCCACTGTATTTTCTGCATTGCTACATTGAAAGAAACATATTACTTGGACAAGAGGATGAAATCTTATATGCCATAATAGAGGAGGCTAAACTACAGTCTTCGAAATGGTATACCAATTGTGATAGTAAATTAAACACACAAAACGAGTAGGTGGATATTATATTGGACTAGAAAATGATGATTTGGAAACAATGGGACTTTGTTGAGACTTCCCGCTTCCGAACATTTCCCTCCCCATTTCTATTTTCCCACTCTCTATTATCCCTTTTTTTTCCCTCTTCTATACTTAACCGAATTCCCCTTTCTTTTTCCCCTCTACTTTCACTTTCTAGTTGCATTGCTTAGTCGTTTTTCCAAAAATGTCTAGGTGTGTGGGTTGGTGGACTCACGAGTTAACATTTATACTCATGCTTCTATATCACAAGTCCAACCGACGAATTCCTCATTCCATACTTAGCCACTTTTTCGATCACGGGTTCCTGGGCTGGCGGGCTCAAAATTGCACCTCTAGCTTTGGGGGTTCTGTGATATACAGATTGGTCGTCGGACCCCCCATCATGCCTTCTTCTATGTTACACATTTTTGCAGTAAAAAATTATGAGGCATACAATTTGACCATCGGGTCCTCATGTTTTTTGAGTATCCCTTGATACCCTATTTCATATTCCATCTCCTTCGATCCTGTATGTGACATTCAAAACAATTATGGACAATATACAATGCATATGCTTATTTAGTCCTTCTGATGTTCATGTGAACATGCTTGCACCAGAAAAAGTTGGACTAATGACATGGGCATGAGTAGTCAATCATCGCAAACATCAACATAACGACAAGGCCAAAGGTAAAGATTCATACATTTTGCTCCTGATATGTTTACCAAACAAATATCCTGAGCTATTTATTAATCTATACCATGCTAAATATGTTGATGTCATATGCAACACATACTTTGTAGTTCACAAGAAGTATCGATGAGCGCAAGTGAAACGACGAACATAGTGCAAGTTCTGCAGAATAAGAGGTCTGGTTACAAAACTATGGCATGCATACTTCATCCAAGTTGTGTGTCTACTAGTACATTTATGCCAGGAAAAAAAGAGAACAAAAAAATAATGCAGACCACCATTCACATTACTTTTCCTGTTCAAAAAATGTCACCAGGTCTAAACTTATAACCCCCAATATACTATCGATAGAAGGCTTGAACAACCGCTGAACTGGACAAGTGTTCGTCGGGGACATAATGGTCATGTATAACACGTACTTGGACAAGGCAAACAAAACTAGATGCATTTTGCGTGATGACATGAAAGACAATGAATCCATGATGACAGTCACACTGACTATCCCTACACAACTTGTCCATAAACATGCAGAAAATATTTTTCCAGATAATGGGATATTCATTACAAATTTTAATATATTTCGCAAAATAGTATATGACCGTGGTGATTGTGATCTGATTATATCGTTCAATGAAAAAAATATTGTGGAAAAAATTCCCGCGATTTGTTCAGAATATCATTTCGTACCAGACACAACAATCAACTAACTTGCACAGAGCAATGACACTTACCCAATCAAAACCATTGGTGCAGTTTTCACACTCGCAAGAAAACTTGGCTCGCAACACATTCTCCATTTAAAATATGGAGAGTCAGACAACGACAAGGCAATGGTACTGTTCTCCATATCCAGTTTTGTCCTTTACTTTCACATGTCCATATATCTCAGTTATGTTACACAACTATTACACTGTTCCATGTTGCAGCTGCAATTGTTCGACACCTATTCAAACTTGTTTTCCTCAATGGAGCAAATAAAGGGAAATTTCCACTTATTCTCTTAAAAAATATAACAAAGAAAAGAGATGTTAAAGAAATGATCTTTCGCACAACACAAGCAACATTTGTAACATAATTTCGAACAAACATAGTATAAGATCTCAAGAAACTAACTAGCTCGACAACTATTGTGCATATACATCTACAATTCCATCCACACTTTGCTCATAAAAATTTCCTTCACAAATTTTCTGCATCTTTTTTTGTTGTGCAGTTGTATATTATATTGTTCAATATATTAACTACTATGCTCATGTGCCCAGGTTGAGGGTGTTTTGGTTGCAGCAAATGCTTACTCGACCCCCTTCGAGCCTGTATGTGCCAAATGCAACTCTCCTGCTTCTGCCTCTACTTTCATAAATGATGGTACAATTGATTGTCTATGATACAGTAAAAAATTCCCTTACATATATAGACATTTCCTCAACATTGCCATCTGAACCGTGTTGTTACTAGATGTGATTCCTGGGTTAGCAGAATTGTCATATGAAGTATACCTACAAGAAAAGGAAAACAATGTCTACATGCTACGCGACTTTCAGATCCATAGAAAATTTACATTAAATGAGGACAATGTCATACTGCATATCAGCTGAACCAAAAAAAATAAATCCATATCAAGCATTGGCAAGAAATGAAAAAAACTCATGTGTATCTATCCATGCTACCCAATGAGGATATGAATAAAGTTTTGCAGTTCCATCGAAAATTGAACTGGAAGCGCATAAGATTGTTCAGTCTAGGAATGAGAAGCATGAGGAAAAACCCCATACAAAGTATCCAACTATGAATAAATTAGGTCCATCCTTTGAACCATCAAAATGGCTTGCTACTATGAATGGAACCATCAGGCATTTCCAATAATATTGCAAATTTGGCATTGTTAGAACTGGTAATGATAGAACATAGTATTATCAAAAGAAAATGTTCATAGTGATCTTGCTTCATGGTAAAATATTAATCGTCAAGTTTCTTAGTGCCCAATTGGGGGTTTGGTTATAGCTAGGATACAATACCCAATCTCTACTTGTGTTTGGCAGACTTTTGTTCATGTGATTTCATGTTGTAGTTCAAGGTTCTCATGGGCCAGGTTTATGGATTGTTGATGGATGATACATTCATGATCTTAGGGATTTTTCTATGATCTTAAAGAATATACAAGACCTTATTTTCCTTTTAATGTAAGCTCTGTGAAGAAAATGTAATATGTAGCTCATTTTAGCACTTTTACTTGATCGATGAAATTACCAAAATTCATCTTCACAAATATTTTGAAATAAAAGGATATATGTTACATGAAGTCCAATGGAACTATCATATCAACCACAAAAAATTCAAATTCAAATTTGTTGTTGTTATACTTACAATGAAGTTGACAGTATAATAATTTTACTTGAACATCCCAAAATTGATTTTCCTATAGCTTTTCGATGCTTCTCTTATGCAAACACATCCTGGAAAGTATAAGCATGACTCACTTTATCTATTCCTTGATTGAAGATCCTGTTCACCTATTTAATGCACTTCATAGTTACTATTAATATCATCAATGGGGCTTTGTTAACACCAATTTCCGCTTCCAAAAATTGCCCTCCCCTTTCATTTTTCCCTCTGCTTTCCCTTTTTGGTTACTTAGTCGTTTTTCGGAAAATGTATAGGTGTGCAGGTTGGTGGATTCACGTGTTCAAATTTCCACTGATGCATTTATATCACGAGTCCGGTTGACCACTTACTCGTTCCATATTCAACAACTTTTTGGATCACGGGTTCCCAAGTAGATGGGATCAGCATTGCATTTCCATTGTTCCACTGACTGCAAACAACACCCGGACTTCCTCAATATACAAATTGACAACCAAATTCCCCTTTATTTTTCTCCTTTACTTTCCCTTTCTGGTTACTTACTCATTTTTCTAAATATGTCTCATGATTTTATATACAACACCCTAAGTTCCACAATATACAAATTGATCGCCGAAGTCTGTCATTATGCCCTGTTCCGTGTTACACATTTTGCAGTCAAAATTTCGGAGACATACAATTTGACCATCGGGCCCTCACATCTCCTAAGTATAAATTGTGACCCTGTTTTGAAGCCCGTCAGTATGCCCTGTTCTGAATATGTCTCATTCTTTTATATCATGAGTCCTACCAGCTGCTTCCCCATTCCATACTTGTCCACTATTTCCATCGTCGGTTCTGGGCCAGGCTTGCTCAACATTACACTTTCATTGTTTCGCGACCTACAAACAACACCCAAAGTTCTGTGATATACAAATTGACTGCCAAAGTCCATCATTATGCTATGTTCCGTGTTACACATTTTGCAGTAAAAAGTTCGGAGACATACAATTTGACCATCAGGCCCTCATGTCTCCTGAGTATAACTTGTGACCTTGTTTTGAATCCTGACCGACCGCTTTCCATACTTGGCCATTTCTTGGAATCTCTTTCGCGGGCTAGCGGGTTCATGAAATGTCCAATTCTTAATCTCTCTTCGCCATCCCCACCACCTTCGCACTTCTTTCTAGATATGAAAATATTAATCTTTAATGTTAATAGCTCGTCTTGCATGAAATGTTAAGATTGTCATTAATGTTCGAAAGGCTGGAGGAGATCTGTCATTAATATAAATTAAACCAATATGTGTGGAGGGTTGTGTTATCTCTTATGAGTGTTCATTTCAAGCATCATGGAATATCTTCCGCGTGTCGTCCAGTTGGCAGCTTCACGAAATCTCTAATCCTTAATCTCTCTTTGTCGTCACCGCCACCTTCACGCTTTTTCTAAGTGTGAAATTAGTAATCTTTAATGGTAACAACTCATTATGCATGAACTGTAGAGATTGTCATTGATTAGTGAAAGGCTTGAGGAGATCTCCCATTGATACGCATTAAACCAATATTTTCGGAGGGTTATATTATCCCTTCCAAATGTTCATTTCAAACATCATCTGGAGAAAACAAACATTCTCGTTAACTTATGGCAGCAATTCAACAACAGTTCTATCTAGATATAGTAAACACCTTCATCCATGATGACCAAAAGTTCTAGTGGTCCATGGCATATTCTTACTACTCATCTCCTTCCTCCCATAAGAAAAGAAGGAGATGTTCTTTTGGTACGTCGAGAGATATATTTCAAGCGAAAGAATTCCAAGGCAAGCCCCCCTGCTCAAATAGCCTGACCCCTTGCATTGATGGCCGACACAAAGGTTGATGTGGTCGATTTTGAGCCAGAAGAAGATGATATTATGAACAATGATACGTCGATGGATTATGGAAATGCATACACTGCTCCCATTCCTATGCCCAAATTGAAATCAACCATAATGGGGGGCACTTCCCAGCTCGATGATGGCGGCCCTAAAAATACCAAAGGAAGGGGTTTCAGAAAAGAAACCGACATTGAACGCAATAGTCGCTTTGCAGCTCAAGGGTTTGAGTCTCTTAGCTTGGATGGCGTTCCTCTCCCTTAGAGATGTATCCTTTCCTTTCATTTTTAGGGTTTTGGATTGGGTTTTTATTTTCCCCTGGTGCAGCCTGTGTCCCTAAATTATTTTACTGTAAGGAATTGGTCTCTTGATGTGCCGAGAGATATATTTCAAGCCAAATAATTATTTAAATGCGGGACCACTCTCCTATTCTTTGGATATACAATTAACATCTTAGGGGGTGAGGACCATGACTCCTAGTAGTGCAAGGCATATTTCTACTACTCATCCCCTTCTGCCCAGAACAGAGTAATTTGGACCTCTGGAATTTCTCATGCATCATGTGTCCCTAAATTCTTTGCCTGTAAGGAGGGGGTCTCTTGGTCCCCTTCCGCCTAGAATGAATTAATTTGGACCTCTCGAATTGCTCGTGCACGTTGTGTCCCTGAAGTCTTTGACTGTAAGGAGGTGGTCTCTTGATGTGTCCTCACTTTCAGTTTTGGTCTCTTCCACTTGCCCTACAATTTTTTTTCTCTTCTTCCTCATGGGAGGCTTGTGAGAACTATCAATTTTACTGGGATGAGGGTTCTTATTTGCTCCCGTGTTTGAAGAATTTTGGGTTTCTTTCTTACTAGGTGGGACGTTGGAGCGATGTTTCGGAATGTCGTACTCTTGGAAGTGGTGGTTGCAGATTTGAAACTCTTCTCACCATGACCTTTTCCCTATTATTTGTACAATTCAACGGTGCTTTGCAATGTCTCTAGGTCACCAGCATCAGGAGCAGGAGTGTTGTTGACCTGTTTTAATCCAAAGAATTATTCCACTGCGGATCCACTCTCCTATTTATTTGTCACGTCAGGTCTTCTTTAAGATATTGCGATTGCAGTAGCCAACATTGACCTTCCGAGGAGAAGACTTCAAGAATTTCCTAAAAAGGAATGGTAATCAGTTTTGTATGCATGTTCAAGAGCTTGTTAATGGCTCCTGCATGTTGTCGCACTAGAGGAACAAAACAAAATTGTATGCATGTTTCTTTTTTTTGTAACTCCTGTACCTGTATTTATGACAAATATGTTCAATGCTTTGGTGCAAAGAACTCAATCCAATGTCTATGGATAAATATATACTTCCCACTATTTTTTTTTTTAGATTTACTATTAAAAAAAATTCCTTGGAATCTTGGTTGGTGCTTCTTTGTTGGATTTAACACCTCTTCTCATTTGAATGGTTCAATAGACTTGTAATTCTTAAATATTGTATTGGCTCAAGTAATTTGATCTAATATGGAGCATTGAACAATTATATGACAATGCACCGTGTTGATCCCATGAGGATTCTATGGAAACATAAATGAATTTCAGACAGTTTCAAACCAACATTCAATTCTATTCATAATGCAGATAGAACATAGAAACACTAATTCATGATGCGGGAGTTGGGGCCCTGCCCAAGAAGTTTCATTTTCATCTCAACCTTTCTGAGCAAACGATCTCTTATTTCCCTTTCGCTTCCTTGATTCCTTTACTCCAAAAGGAAACATTTTATTAGCTGTCCATCCCCTGGACTCTATTTGAACACTTTTAATTTATTAATGAAATTACCAAATTTCTTCTTCGCGAATATTTTGAAAAAAAATAAAAAATGATATATGGTAGCTAAAGTCAAATGGGGTTATGAAATCAACCATAATATTAAAATGCAAGTTCGTCATTGTTATTCTTACGGTCAAGTTGATAGTACAGTAAGTTTATTTCTAGATATGCAATTACTAATCTTTAGTGCTAACAACTCATCATGCAAGAAGTTTAATACTTAAAATAATGTGTCAAGGCATTGAATAATGTATCAAGAACACAATTACTCCCACGAGTTGCAATAAAAACAAATCTTCAACAAAGAATTTGATCACACCCTTTTTAATGGTATAAGCACAATAGAAAACGAGTAAGTGGATAAAATATTTGAATAGAAAATGATGGTTTTTCAACAATGGGGCTTGTTTGAGACCAATTCTCACTTACCAAAATTTCCCTCCGCTTTTCTATTTTCCCACTCTCTCGTATCCCCTTCTTTTCCCTCTTCTATACTTAACCAAATTCCCCTTTCTCTTTCCCCTCTAATTTCTCTTTCTGGTTATTTAGTCATTTTTTTATGAAAATGTCTAACTGCGCGGGTTGGAGGACTCACGAGTTCACACTTTTACTCATGCTTTTATATCACGATTATGACCGATTTCTTCCTCATTCCATACCTAGCCACTTTTTTTATCGTGGATTCCTAGGAAGGCGGTCTCTAGATTGCACTTCCATTGTTCTGTGACCTGCAAATAACACCCGGACTTCCGTGATATACAAATTGACTTCCAGACTCCCACATCATCTCCTCTTCCATGTTACACATTTTGCACTCAAAGGTTCTGAGACATACAATTTGACTATTTGGGCCTCAGGTCTCACGGGGAATCCTTGTCACCCTATTTTGAAGCTCGTCCAACCGCTTTCCATACTTGGATTTTTCTTGGAATCTCTTTTGTGGATCGTCGGGTTGGCGGGTTCAGGAAATCTCCAATTCCTAATCGTTGTTTCCTGTGCTCGCCACCTTCACACTTCGTTCCAAGTATGCAATAACTAAGTTTTAATGATAACAATTCATCATTCAACAACCGTACATATTGTCATTAATGAGCAAAATGCTTGAGGAGACAATGAGACTGACTATCCCTATACAACTTGTCCAGAAACATGCAAAACATATCTTTCTAGGTAATGGGATATCTATTACAGATTTCAATATATTAGCCCTTCTTTTCCATCTTCTATACTTAACCAAATTCTCGTTTCTTTTTCCCTCTACTTTCTTTTTCTGGTTACTTGGTATTTTTTCTAAAAATGTCTAACTACGCGGGTTGGTGAACTCACGGGTTCACATTTGCACTCATTCTTTTATATCTCGACTCCGATCGACCTCTTCCCCATTCCATACCTAGCCACTTTTTCGATTGTGGATTCCCAGACAGGCGAGCTCTAGATTTCACTTCCATTGTTTTGTGACCTACAAACAACACCCGGACTTCCGCGATATACAAATTGACTATCGGACTCCCACATCTTCCCCTCTTCCATGTTACACATTTTCCAGTCAAAAGTTTCAAGACATACAATTTGACCCTCGGGGCCTCACGTCTCCTAGGGAACCCTTTTCATCCTATTTTGAAGCTTGTCTGTCCGCTTTCCATACTTGTCCATTTCTTGGAATCTCTTTCATGGATCGTCAAGTTGGTGGGTTAACGAAATATCCAATTCTTAATCATTGTTTCATGTGCCCGCCACCTTTGCACTTCTTTCCAAGTATGAAATAACTGAGGTTTAATGCTAACAAATCACCATGCACCAATCGTAAATATTTTCATTAATGAGTAAATTCCTCTAGGAGACATTTACATTGATTATCCCTACACAACTTGTCTAGAAACATGCAGAAAAGATCTTGCTAGGTAATGGGATATCTATTACAAATTTCAATATATTAGCGAAAATGAGTTTGACCGACCGTTTCCCTATTCCATACTTAGCCACTTTTCCAATTGTGGGTTCCTAGACAGGCGGGCTCAAGATTGTGCTTCCATTGTTCCGCGACCTGCAAACAACACTCAAAATTCCACGATGTACATGTAGAACAGATCTTTCCAGGTAATGGGATATCTATTACAAATTTCAATATATTAGCGAAAATGAGTCCGACCGACCGTTTCCCTATTCCATACTTAGCCACATTTTCGATTGTGGGTTCTCAGATAGGCAGGCTCAAGATTGTGATTCCATTGTTTCGCGACCTGCAAGCAACAACCAAAATTCCATGATATACAAACTGACCATTGCACTGCCCCATCATGCCCTCTTCTGTTTTACGTGTTTTTCACTCAAAATTTCCGAGACATACAATTTCACCATCGGGCCCTCACCTCTCTTGAGTATCCATTGTAGCCCTATTTTGAAGCTCGTCCAACCATTTTTCATACTTGGTCATTCCTTACTTGCTCTTCCCTGTCCCCACCACCTTCACACTTGTTTGTAATAAAAATTTGTTTATAAAAACATTATATATATATATATATATATATATATATATATATATATATTATAAAGACATAAACTTTGATCGTCGGGCCCTCACCTCTCCTAAGTATCCCTTGTAACCCTACTTTCAAGACCGCCCAACTGCTTTTCATACTTATATATATATAAAGTCTTATTTCTAAATATGCAATTAGTAAGCTTTAATGCTAACAACTCATCATGCAGGAACCGTAAAGATTGGCATTAATGAGCGAAAGGCTTGAGGAGATCTCCCATTAATACACATTAAACCAAGATTTGTGGAGGGTTATATTATCCCTTCTGAGTGTTCATTTTAAACATCATGGAATGTCTTTCACGCATCGTCGAGTTGGCGGGTTCATGAAACCTCCAATCCTTAATTGCTCTTCGTCATACCTGCCACCTTCACACTTCTATGTATGCAATTACTAAGATTTAATGCTAACAACTCATCATGCATCACCCGTAGAGATTGTCATTAATGAGCGAAAGGATCGAGGAGATATCCCATTCACACACATTGGACCAACATTTGCGGAGGGTTATATTATCCCCTCCAACTGTTCATTTCAAGCATCATCTAGATCAAAAGGACATTCTCGTAAACTTATGCCACCAACTCGACAACAATTCTGTGGAGATACATTGAACATCTTCGGGCGTCAGGACTAGAACTTCTAGTGGTCCAGGGCATACTCTTACTACTCATTCCCTTTCGCTCAGAACGAAGTAATTTGGAACTCTGGAATTGCTCGTGCATGTTGTGTCCCAAATTTTTTTTACTGTAAGGAGGTTTTCTCTTGGTGCACCGAGTCATATATTTCAGGCCAAAGAATTATTCCACTGTGGGACCACTCTCCTGTTTCTTTGTCTCCTTAGGTCTTTCGCAAGATGTTAAGATTTTAGGAGCCAACATTGACCTTCATAGGAGAAGACTGCAAGAAGTTCCTTCAAAAGCATGATAATGGGTTGGACCTCTTGCCCGAGTTCTTGGAAGACCCGACGACAGTTCCTGAAGATATCACAAGCTTGTAGGTTAGTTCATTTAGAAATCCATTATGAAAAATTGCTTGGCTATTTACACGAGTAACAGGACAGGAATCCATAACAAGTATTTCCCGCATGGTTCTTTATATTTTGTATTTCAAAGTCAAGGAACAAACCATTTTTGAATGGGGAAGCTAATTTCCATTGGAATATGTTCCCAATTGTCACGATTCAGAAAGGAGAATAAATTTTATATGCCATCCTACCTGGTTTCCACGATAGCGCATTGTTGTCCGTTTCCAAAACTATTTGTTTCCAATAAGGTAAATTGTGAATTCGACCCAATAACCTTCTAGTACCAGGCCTTGTGGAGGCACAAGGCCTCCCATTGTTTTTATGAGGTTTTTAATGATTTTGTTTCTGTTTTCAAAGATTTATTGTTAGGAAAGGATGCTCCCCGCATGTCTGACCAGGCAACCGAGTTTTTGGACAGGAAGGGGGCACTTGAAAAAATGAAGAATTACAGTGTGATAATGATTTTTGGCTCCAAGGAAAATCCTACTTTCCTTCCATGTCACATTACAAACATAATGTTTGCTACAAAAATAACAAGGCAATACAACTACTGGTTGCATTTATTCCATGAGAAGAGAAAAAAATAGTTCATTCCTTTGCCTTGGAAAGTCGGGGACTTCGTGTTGAGGAACGTCAAGAAAATTAACGAATTCAAAGGCCATTTCAACAACTTGAACCTAAGATATGTTGAAAGGCTAAGAGGGTTCAACCCTAATGTGATATTTTTAGAACATTTACTAGCAGTTGGCTTCAATAATTCTTTTATCCAGACATGCCTAAGCGAAGACAGAGACAACGACGACAACACTCCTACTTCTAACACCGACGACCTAGAGACATTACAAAGCACCACTGAATTGTACAAACAATAGGGAAAAGGCCTCGGTGAGAAGAGTGTTCAATCCCAAGCTACCACTCCCAAGAGTATGACATCTCGGAGCATCGCTCCAACGACCCACTCCAATAAGAAAGAAACCCATAATTCTTCAAACATAATTGATAGTTCTCACAAGCTTCCCGTGAAGAAGAAGAGAAATAACTTTGTAGGGAAAGCGGAAGAGCCCGAAATTGAAAGTGAAGACATGGAATTTGATACTGATATGGATAGCGTATTCTGCAACGTTGATCAATCCGGGGATGTGATCCAACATAGTCCCCCAATGGAAATCATGGATGATTTTAGGGGATGAATTCCGCTCATGGGCTAATTTTCCATGGTTTTCCCAAAAAAAATATTTGGTATTCTAAAAATGATTCGCCCAAATTCTATAGGATAAAATTATTTTACCTTAAAAATCGCCAAAATTTTATACAAACTATAAAGAATCCTTAGAAATTTGAATATTTTTACAAAAATATCACCAAATATTTATAGTTGGCATATGAAGGATTACTAAGATTCGCCAAGGTTTCTACATTTTAAAATAAATTTCCATCCTTAAAATCATCCCTGATGGAAATAACTGAGACCTAAATTTTTTACGAAGATGAATCCTTCGTATTCTAGAGCGTTGTTTTTTACAGCGAGTTTAAAAATTTAATTATTGAAAAGAGAGATGTAAGAAATAAGAAAGGGAAATCTCATTAAAAGATTAACCTTAGGAACATGCGACCGTCCCAAATCTCTCAACTTCACCAAGCAACCAGAGATGCTCTTGATGATTCCATTGGAGGCATTGAGGCCGAGAATGAAATACTGAAGGACTGAGTCAAGGAATTGGAGGAAGCTTAGATTCCTATGCCATTGCTTTCCAGTCCTTTAGCAATAACCATGTCCGCCACCCCTGCAGCTAAGTTAAAAGGATCCTCCAACCTTCTCACATCGTGTAGAGGCTATGTGGAGAATAATATCAAGAAAAGAATGGAGTTGATTACTCAGGCCTGGGAAACATCACAAAATATGGCTTCCCTTAGAGCGAGGGCACATGCTTTGCATGAACATTTGCAGGCAGATTTAAAAAATGAGTAACGTTTCTATATAGACACAGTCATCCCTTTTATCGTCTATGTCACCAACATGACACATATGAGAAGAAGACAAGAAGATCTCCCCTCCCCAAACTGGATCACACAATTAAATGCATGCTGGAAAGAGAAAGTGAAGAACCCGCATCTCATTGTCCAATTACGTGAACAAGCCATATCAAAGAAATAAGAATTATTCAGAAAGATGACCGAAATAGACTTAGCCAGAAGTACCAACGAGGTCCAAGACCCCAACTTAATCATCAACTCCTTGCCCTTAACGAAGCAAGCCTTTGATGAACAAGTTGATATTTTTAAGGAGTTGTCTTTAGAAAAGTTTGATAACATCCTTGAATATGGTGAAGATGACATGAACAACTGGCTAGTGGACTATTTGGTACAAAATGAAGAAATTGATCAGGCTCTGAGTAATCTTTCTATCGATCTAAGTGAATAAGAAAATGATATTTTCAACATAAAAATATGGGATGAGATCAACGTGGCCCCCTTGAGAGGCTACGTTGAAGAATGGATTCAAAGGGAAATTGAGAAGCTCACCGATGAAGGGCAACAGACAGTTGGCACGATTTCAGTAGCCATCGACGACAACAATAAACATACATCAACAAGAAAATAACAAAGGGGGAAATATATACCATCGATGTAAGTCTATACTGATCACATCCTGCTTTGTTTATCAATCCAGTTATTCCACCTCTTTAAATAGAAATGTCTAACCAAAGACTGATACTTTCCAATTTCTTCTTTTCAGGTTTTGCCCGCCGCACTTCTTCTTTCTACAGTCCAATTTCTTGTACATATTTTCTCTCTACCGTCGCCCACTTCTTCTTTCTATAGGCCAATTTCTTGTACATATTTATTTTATGGTGCACAGGAGCCCCAATCCCAATTTAAATGACAAACACATTTAAATTTCTAGGAATATGTAACAAACAATATTATTTTTTGATATATTTCAAAGAAAACTATTTTTATCTCCTTTTATATTTATGTGCTAAGAAATTTGTATCTTCAACTATGTTGAATGTCAAGAGATTGTGTTTATTTAATTTGAATGTTTAATGTGTGATTCCTGGTCCTATTTTCCAGGAACCTTTATTTAAAAATAAAATAAAAAATAAAAACATTTTCTATCTTTTTGTATTGCTTCAAGTCATTACATTCTCTAAGTCCCACATTTGAACTATACATGCCATAGAATATAATTGTTTCTTTGCCATTGCATATAACTTTATTTGTTCTAACACATATAGAGACACACATGCCAGATGCTCTATTTAAAGAAGTGACGATGCAAATTGTACTTAACTCTAACCAGCGCGAAGTATACACAAATCATTATGAATGAATTTCATAAATACATTGAAAAGATAAAACATGCAAGGTAGGAATAGATTATGAAAAACACTGTATAATTAGAATGAAAAAACTTTCAAAAACTAAATGGTTTCAATGCCAGAATTTCTCTAAGGGGCACATGTCATTTCCTGTATGGATACCACATGTGCTTTATGCCGCTTGCCACATCTCCGCTGCAGTTTCCATTTGCCTTACCACATCTCTACTGCAGTTTCCATTTGCCTCCATTACTTATTCCCCATACCTCTACCATGCAACACTTGTTATCATAGTTATCATATTTTACTATTAACATACACCTGCTATCATAGTTATCATATTTTACTATAAACATACACTTGTTATTATAAACATACACTTGTTATCATAGTTATCATATTTTACTATAAACATACATCTTCTTAGGTGGGTATACATCTTTCACATTTATTATACCTTCTTAGGTGGGTGAGAGACAACTCATTATAACCAAATCCACGTGTTCCTATTTAAGAAAATAATGTACATATATGTCCAAAATCGCCTAGGGAGAAAGAAAATCTTCCCATTTCAGAAAAACACAAAAAAAACACGTGAAGATATGGAAAGCTAAAAATTCTCATAAAAAGAAATATCCTCCAAGTTCAAAATCCCTACTAAAGAAACATAACCCCCCAAAAAAATATAACTTTTGAAAATTAAAAACCAATATCCAAAATATAAATTTTGTTAAAAAATATATAATTATTAATAACATTAAAATCTGAACACTTCTTCAACCTCCATGTTACATCAAGTACCATTTTACATAAGTACCACTTGAAGGTCCTCCCAGCGTTCATTCAACATACGTAAGTTGAAAATTCTTAATCAACTAATGGATAAGTTAAAAATCCTTAATGTATTCCAAGTGTTCATTCAACTTGCGTGGTTCAAAATAAGTGGGTTGAAAATTCTCTTTCACTCATCAAAACGAAAATAATCATAGAAAACGTGCAATTACAGAAGATTATATACTAAAATCTTGAATTGACGTGGCCTGCACGATAAAAACTTAGGACTAAAGTCATCTTCAACTGAAATCAAAGTTATCAATCGATTCCATTCACATATCGGAGTAGGGTAAGGAGGAAAAAGCTTTGTTTTGCATATAAAAAAATGGACTTGAATCTAGTTAAATTTTTAGAGATAGTCTAAGTTTTATATGGATGAAAGTTTTATGCATTTCAAAATCATAGTCCAGGGGTTTTGTCTCATTTTAAACGGATGTTCAGAAAATCAATCAAAATTCTAGATTGATCAAAACAGAAAAAACTACCAGAAAAATTGCTCCCTAATTAACCCACTCCTTCCCATATCAAATTTCAAAAAACAACAATGTACCATAACACATAACACAGTTTAAAAGTTTTTATTTATTTTTATTTTTTCTTTATTATTATTTAAATTTTTATTTTTCATTACTATTATTTAAATACAATAATATAATATAATTGTGGAGGAAATCACATTTTTTATTTCAACTTTTATAAAGTATAATTATAATTATAATTATTTCAACTTTTACATAGTTTAAATCACATTTTTTATTTCAACTTTTATAAAGTAAAATTATAATTTAAAAAAAATAACAATTTTAAATATTTAAATTACATTTTTAAAAACTAAAACAACTAATAAAGATATTTATGTGATACAACGCCCTCCTACTACTGATAAGGACTTGAAAGCTCTACCAAATTTGTATTTACTCCAACAACGTGTATTTCGTCCGTCCTCTTCTTAGCAGAGCGAGACGACGGAGTCACCGACGAATGTTGCAGGAAATTCTATCCATTTTATTGTTTTCCCACTACAACCCATTCCACGGCAGTGCGTTATTCTACCAAACGAAGAAATAGAAGAAATAAATAGCAGGCGAGGTGATCGAGGAAGCCAACCCGGTCGTAGGTAGGCTTTCTGTCTGTGTTCACCCAAACCTTCTACTATCCCACCCATTCTTTGTTTCGCCTCCTCATTCTTTGTTTCGCTTCCTCACTATGGCGCGATCTGTAACATCGGCATTCATCGCATTTTCCCTGATCCTCTTCATCGCCGGCGTTCGAACTCAGGA
>JZKD02S2436848.1:786-16124 GCA_000966675.3 Picea glauca
GGAGTGCAGAGGGAGGGTACCTCCTCTGCGGGGTCCGGGGGGGCTATCCCCTCGGCTGGGGGCAAGTGGGGGTTTGGGGGTGAAGCCCCCGAAGAAAAAATTTCCTTGTAAAAATATATTGTAATTTCATTGTAAATCTGGACCGTTCATTATAAGGTCGCAGATCTAACAATAGAGATTATGTTATGGTTTTTTTCCCTAGAAGGCAACCCTCTTTTATGAGGGAAATGTATTGCGGCTATGTATGTTGGTGAGTATTGTATTCTAAGAGTGGAGACTGTGAGAGAAAGAAGAGGAAGTTATAGCGAGTTTTGCTGTAGGTTGTATCCCTTCATTTTGCTAGAGAATAATAAAGAAAGGACCTGGCAATTTCTCTGGTGGATGTAGCCCACACTGGGTGAACCACGTAAATCTGTCTCTCTCTTGTATTGTGTATTTTTTTTGTTTTGTTTCCTCATTTGTTTTATTTTATTGCTCCGCGGTCCTGTTTTTCTACCAATGTCAACCCTTGAAGAAAGTCCGGTAGTGAATTCCGATATCACAAAGGTTTGGCTAATGGACCCAATTCGGTTTGATGTATAATGGTATGAGTTTTAATATATTTGAAGGTAAGACTATTCTAGATGGATAGTAAATGTCATGTCATTTTTAGTGGTATGTGGAATTTACATGTCATGTCATTTCCAGTGGTATGTGGAATGTACATGTCATGTCATTTCCGGTGGGAGGATAAATTCTTTTGATGATGCCTTCTAAGGTATGTTATTTATAGGTCATCTCACCATTTTCACAATAATTTTTTTTTTATAGAATGATTCATACCAAGAAATATGGAGGTCATTGAGGAAACATATACAAGTAGCTGTGATAAAATTTTCATCTTGTGGGTCATTGTATTTGTTGAGTTACACTACGTAGAAAATAGAGTTTGAGGCTAGTCCCGAAACTAGTCTAAGACATGTGTTTCGGGTAAAAATGTCATAACTTCTTCATAACAGATCAAAATTTAGTAAGACCAATTGTATTGGTTAGAGTACAGTCCATAGTATTCTATGTATGATTTTCAAATCCATACAACAAATATTACATGTGGGGCACTCTCTACAAGTTCTCTCTCTAGAATATGCCAGAATTCAACAAGATATTCCATTTTTGCTATAACTCCTTTTCTAAGAGGTTCCAAGTAGTGAAACCTGGAGGAATTTCATAAAAGACACTGACGAAAATTGTGTACTATTTTCATATCTTTATTCATTACACGTACATAGTTATGATTATTTCAAGTTAAGATTGTTGACTAATCCAAAATTAGTCATGTGAGACTAAAGTTAAGTTTGATGAAAATGATAGTCTCTTGTTGTTAAAGTTAAGGAAGGTTTGAAAGTATGTGATCATATACACTAGGTCTATTACAGAGTTACAAATCAGATTTAGATGATGAAATTGATGAGGGATTTTGGTTGAGGTACATGTTGAGTACATGGTTGAGACAAGTAGTTGATCAGTTGGTACATACATGAGGTGTATAGTTGATGATGTTGGTACATCTTAATGAGTCATAGTTGATGATTAGTTGATGCATGATTGATACATACTTGGTACATGGTTGGAGGCACTTGTTAGTAGTATTGTTGATACCTGGTTGGAGGCACTTGTTAGTAGTGTTGTTGACACATGGTTTATGGATGATGTAGCATACTTGTCTTGGTATATTATTATAAGCACATATTAATCTTGGTGATGATTATGAGTTGTTGTGTTATGCTTGGTTGATGCACATCTTGGTGATATTATGCATATGGTTGAGAGTTGTCTTGGTGATTGATCTTAGTGAGTAGATCTGATTTGGTTGATAAGATCGATGAGACATGTTGTGGTGATAGGTTGTTTGGACAGGTTATTATGACAGGTTATTTTTACAGGTTTGGTGCATGGTTGATGCATTTGTTTATGGTACAGGTTGAGGTACTTGTTGGCACAATTTATTGGTATAGTTTGTTTGGTATAGGTTGATTGGTACAAGTTTATAACAATATATCTCACAGTGATAGTGTGACAATGATTCCATCATTCTACTTATATTTCAAGACGATTGGACAATGCAAGGATAGGTGGTTGTATCCACTTTCCGGTTGTAGCCTGAGAACATAGGGGGTTGTAGCCTCCTTCTAGTTGTAGCCAGAGAATTGGGGAGTGGGGGATTCCAATGAATGTAATTCTTAAATACATATAAGAAAAAATATTTTGTGGTTTTCTCCCACTTTAGGTTTCCACGTAAAAAAATTGGTGTAATGTGTATGTGTATGATTGCTCATTTGTTCATTGTTTATTTACTCTGCAACTATTGGATGATAATGATACATTGATATAACACTTTCATTCTATGGTTAAAAAGGATTACATTGCTATATTACTGATTCACCCCCCTCTCCATAATCCAACAATTGGTATCAGAGAAGGTTCCTTCAGAAACTAGCTTAACCACTGGAAGGAGATCATGGATTATTTTGAGAATGGAGTACCACTATTTAATGGTAGGAATGAGTTAAAGTATGAGATATGGAACAGAAGCACAAAAATATTTTTACAGGCACATGTACATTATATTTGGCTTTCAGTAGTTATAGGATATGATAGTTCAAAAAGGGAAAAGATTGCAACGAAGAAAGAATTGAAGAAGAATAACCAAATAGAAATGGTTTTCATGTGGGAAGGATTACCTAATCAAGTAAGAGAAAAGGTTGGTAAAAGTTCATCAGCCAAAGAACTTTGGGATAAGTTACATGACACATATTCTTCACCCATCATAGATTCAGAAAATGCCAAAGAAGATGCAGGTACAGATCAAGAAGAAATATGTTCACCATGTCAAACAGATTCAAAATATGAAGAGTACATAGTCAACAAAGGTATGTTGTTTTGGTTTAATTGTGAAAAACACAAACATCTTGAAATAGAATGCCATGAAGGAAATGAGACAAAAAAACTAATTGAAAAAGAAGACAATTATGAAGAAGAATTGATTAGTGCTTTAGATGAACTTAGAAAATAAAGAGAAGAAAACAAGTCACTCAAGAAAGAATTGATGAAACAAAAGGAAAGTGTTCACATTCTTGAAGAATCCCAATAGGTCATCGAGAACTTAAGAATTAAACTAGAAGAAGCCAGAAAGATTGAAGAAAATATTGAATATCAAAAGAAACATTTGGAAGCCAACATAGCAACACAGAAGGAAGAAGAAGAAACGAGAGAGAAGATATTGACGTATCATCTTAAGGAAAGAACTAACAGTCTAAACCATATTGAGGCAGAATTTGGTCAAGAAGAGAAAGGACTTGAAGAAGAAATAATCACATTAAAAATCCAGCTTGAAGAAGCGAAAAGAAAAGAAGAAGTCATGAAGTCTCAGATAATGAAGAAAGAAGAAGAGGTTGAGAAGATTGAATAAGAATTTGTCGCATTGAGAAGTAAAATTGTCAAGCTCAACAAGAATGTTGAAGAGACAAAACCATCCACATCAATTATAGAGAATGAAGAGAAGCAATCTAGGTTGCTAGAAAAGAAGAATGAAGAAAATATAAAGAGTTATGCAGAAGTACTCAAAGAAAGGAATCATAGTCAACCAAAATCTAAGAAAACTATCGAAGATACATCTTCAAGAAGACCATCCATGTTCAAGCCACAAAGAAGCTTCAATCATGATCATGATCAAACAAGGAAAAAATTTAGAAGGACTACACCACAAAGAAGATCATTCACTCCTAGGGATGCAAATTTCTTTTATGGTCATTGTTTTTATTGTACTAATTTTGTACATAAGGTTGCAGACTAAAGGGATTATAAAAGAAATGTTCAAGCAAGAAATGCCTATGTGGCCCCATGTGACATTGAATGTTACAAATTTCATAACTATGGACACATAGCTAGTGATTGTAGAATCATGATCGATACTTCCATGAAAGAGAACATTGATATTAGATATAAGAAAGTATGGATAAGAAAACACAAAGAATAGGTGAACAAAGACCAGGTCCTAGAGATCGCAAGATTGGAAATAAAACGAGATGAAGAAAATTCTATCGAGAAAAGGAAAGATGTCAGATACATAAAGGTTTGGAAAATAACTGAAAGAAAAGAAGGACAGATAAATAAGGAACATGTTCAAGAGATTGTAATTTCAGGCATTGTAGTGAAAGATGAATCCGAAGACAAAAGGAATGAAGTCAGATTTTAGAGAGATGAAGAATCTACCAATAAAGATCATGATGAATACACATCAAAGCATGAATTGTTCTGAGCCATCCAACTTAGAGACTCCCAAATAATATGGATAATAGACAGGGGGAGTCTATGTTGTAGCTGAGACAAACTGGAGAACCATCCTACGACATATAGTACAATGACATATGAGTCAAAATTATGGATATTTGTGTAGCTGAGTCTTGAATAGTATGGACATAGATGGATTCGTAAGAACAATTAGCAGGTTTGGAAAGATATATGATAGTGTGGATTCCAAATTGAAATATATTTTTTGGACACATGTAGTGCATACAAAAGTTCACATTCAGAACATATTAATGCTCAGAAACAACAATGACAAAACTGCCTATGAGCTATGGAAAGGAAGGCCAACAAATGTGAAGCACTTTAGATTATTTGGAAGCAAATGCTACATCAAAAGAGAAGATGAAAAAATGGGAAAGTTTGAATTTTGTGTGTGTTATCACTCTGTAAATCTATTCGGCTGAATAGACAAACAACAGAGGTAACTGTTTCAACCAACTTTAGAGTTGAGGCCCCAACCTACTCAAATCAGAGAGGGCTCTCTCATGTCACTTGATATTTCTTTTGGAAATTGGTGGCTAGATTTGGTTTGTTTTGGGGGTTTTAATAAAATTTGTTGGCCAAKAAGAGGAGGGACACACAGGGCTATGGAGTCAAAATTATGAAATTGAATGAAAACAATGATCATTTGATAGAACTCTCCAGAGGAMAAAGGCTAAATGAGGCAATGAATCTGATTTGTAACTTAAAATAAATCAGAGTGGTAAGAGGAAAGAGGAAACAAATAATTGCATCAGAGCATTACATAAATGAATTATGAATTAGCTAAGAAGAAACATACACAATTTAAAYTGCTTAGGACAAGAGCATCACAAGACAAATTCTAGGMCTTTAACTCTCCAATTTAAACATAAGACARTGTAAATGGAATTAAAGAAACACAGGAAATACACACTATGAAAGAAGACATAACTCATATCACARCCAATTAGAATCTTTTCATAAACAGTTMCAAATGATTCTTCATATGTATTCAATTCAGTCCCMAAAAAATTACAATAGAGTCTAGAACCACCATAATTRTGCCTTTGCACTTCTACCCATCCTTAATACACTCAGAACTTCTAATACTTATACAATTCAAGTTCCTTTAGTGTGCAACAAGTTACAATAAATGAAATGAAACGTTTAATCTTCTACAATGATTACAAATGACAATTTCATAAAAAACATTTCATGATCCCTGCAGATTCCTCCGACCCTCCAACTCCTTCCTCTCCCATGTTCTCTTTGAAATGTCACTTATACTCTTTCAAATTTAACTCCATTTATCCATATTCTCATTAAATATTTAGGAATAATATATTTGAAATAAAAATAATTCCCAAATATTTTTCTATCATGTAGAATTAGATTTCCATAATTTAATTCATGCCCATGGTTTTTAAAACCGTGTCTTGTTTGCCCAATTCACCATTTCATTGTAAAAAACATTTACTGTTACCATTTCCTTGTGAAAAATATTTACTGTGTATTGTTTTTCCAATTTACCGTTTCACTGTGGAAAAACATTTACTGTGTGTTTTTTCCAATTTACCATCTTTGGTAAAATACCTTTTATCTTCTTCTTTTACTTTTGTAAAACCTTTGGATAAAGAATTATCCAAGTATTCCTTTCACGTGAACCTTCCCATTTAATTCCTTTCCGTGGAAATAAACATTAATTTATTTAATTTGTAAATGTGAAATTTACCTCTGTCAAACAATTTTATTGTGAAGAAGAATTTCTTTTATTGGAAATTCCATAATCTTTATTGAAATCCACTCCTGGAAAAATTTTGCACATAAAACATATAATAAGTGATGCATTTATTATATTGGGCATGGGTTGGAGTGGTTTAATCCAAACTTCTTTTACCTTCGATGTGCTCCACTTAAAAACAAGTGTCCATGAAAGAAACCACGGTAGTATTCCCCGACCCGCCTTCACAAAATTAACCTCCTCACTACTTCAATCTCCGATATGCATGTGCGCCCTCCATCCAACCTTTGACTTTTCCACATTATAAATTGAGATTCGTGCCCATGATTTGACGTGATTTCATAAATTAAATATTGGATTAAATATTAATATAAATATAAAAATATTTATATTAATAATAAAAAAATTTCTATTTTCGAAGGGCTTTGGGCATATGAGGCTTAACTCATGACTTTGTGGATAGGATAAGGGTTCTTAATAAAATGAATATTTTTCATTTTCAACAGGAATACAAAAATAAGGGTAAAAATGAATGAAGTGATGGAACTAAGGGATTTAGATAAGAATTAAGAATAGGTATAGGCTTGGGATATTTGCCAAATTTTGACTCGTGGAGTACATGACTATTTTGGATGATCTATTGGGTGAAGGATTTAGGTGATGGGAGCTTGACGGAGCTGGTTAAAAAGTTTGAAAATCTGAGTGGAAAAATAACACAAGGACAAGATGCATTGGGAAAAAATTAATGCAAATAAGCAGGTGATCTATGGTCCACTGAGCTTCATCAACTTTTGATATTGGGGGTTGGAAAAAATAGTTCTAGGTAGACCTCTTTTCACCTCAATGTGCCTCTGAGGGCACCATGTGTCCACGAAAAAAACCATAATGGTTTCCCTGGCCCGTATTCGAATAGTTATCTTCTGTGTTGCTTCATTCCCCGATATGTTCCTTAGCCGTTGATCCAGGCTTCTTCAAGATCGACAGTCGGTCGAGTTATACCTTTTGCACCTCCTCTATATTTGTCTATATGCTGCTAGATATAGCCTGGTCCCTCAAACTATCATGCTTCCATAGTGATATAACATTTCACTAAATTTCTGAAATTTGGATCCTGATCTGAAAATTGTTATGGTGATAACAATGTGGACAAAGAAGTACTTGTTGGTTACTGAAGTACAAGGAAAGCATATAGGTGTTACAATATGAGACTAAACAAAGTTTTGGAAAGAATCAATGTAATGATTGATGAAACAGGTGGACGAGAATCAAAGGAAGAAGAAAATGAATCAGTGGAAACGAATTACAAAGAAGAAACAAAAGATGAAGAAGAAGTAGAAGAGGAATATGAAGAAGATCAGACAAAAGTAGAAGAGAAAGTTCAACAAGTGCCTCCAAAGACACCTAGAAAATGAGTACAAAAGAATCATCCTTCAGATCAGATTATCGGAAACAAGGATGCAAGAGTTGAGACTAGAAGAAGAATCCATTCACCAGAATAAATGCACCTAGCACTCTTATCTACGATTGAACCAAAGTTTTTTGAAGAGGCCAGCAAGGATGAATTTTGGAATAAGGCCATGAATGAAGAATTGCATCAAATAGAGCAGAATGACACTTGGGAATTGGTTCCAAGACCAAGGAATAAGAATGTGATTGGCACAAAGTGGGTTTTCAGAAATAAATTGAATGAATATGGACACGTTACAAGGAACAAAGCTAGATTGGTATGTAAGGGATAAACACGGGTTGAAGGAATCGACTTTAAAGAGACATTTTCCCTAGTTGTCAGAATGGAAGCAATTTGATTTCTCTTAGCTTATGCATGCTCCAATAATATTAAAGTGTATAAGATGGATGTGAAATCAACCTTTCTGAATGAGGAGTTTGAAGAATAAGTCTACATTGAACAACCATAAGGATTTCAGTTGTTAGAGAACACATATTACGTGTGCAAATTGAAGAATGCCTTGTATAGTCTAAAACTAGCTCCTAGAGCATGGTACTCTAGACTAGATAAATATCTACAATAGGTAGGGTTCAGAAAATGAAGTGAAGACAACAACCTCTACATCAAGGTAACTCAAGATAGAATTTTATTAATTGAAGTTTATGTTGATGATATTATTTTTGGAAGTAATGATGACAGGTTAAGCTAGACATTTGCAAAGGATATGCAAAATGAATTTGAAATGCCATTAATTAGAGAACTATCCTTGTTTTTGGGTCTTCAAATATGTCAAAGAAACCGATGGATTTTAATTTCTCAAACTAAGTATATCAGAGAAATGATAAAGATGTTTGGAATGGAAGATTGCAAACCAGTTACCACTCCTATGCAAACTAGTTGCAAGTTGAGAAAAGATGTTGATTCAAAGTATATAGACCAGATGCAATACATGTCAATGATTGTTAGCTTACTATATGTGACAAAATCCATACCAGATGTAATGCAGGCAGTTGGACAGGTGGCACAATTTCAAACAACACCAAAGGAATCACATGTATTAGTAGTGAAGAGGATTTTCAGATATCTCAAAGGAACAAAAGAGTTTGGATTATGGTATCCAAAAGAAAGGATATATCACTTATTGCCTACACGGATGCAGATTGGGCAAGTTGCATTGATGATCGACGAAGCAACAATGGAGAAAAATTATACTTGGGTGAATGTTTAGTATCTTGGCCAAGAAAGAAACAATCATCAATATCTTTATCTACAAATGAAGCAGAGTATATTGTAGCAACATGATGTTGTACACAGGTTCTATGGATGAAACAAACTCTAATAGATATACATGTTGAGTATAATGAGACCATTCCAATCTATTGTGATAATACAAGTTCCATTAGTATCTCAAAGAACCCGATGATGCACTCCAAGACGAAGCATATTCCAATCGAGTATCACTTTCTACAGGAACAGGTTAGAGAGAAGAACATCAGAGTTGAATATGTGGGCACAAAAGAACAAGTGGGAGACATATTTACAAAACCGCTTCCAAGAGAATCCTTTGAGTATCTTCGTCAGAGACTCATAGTAATTTCTACTCCAAAATGAATTCTTTTAAATGCTTATCTTATATGTCTTAGATTTACATGAGGAAGCACCATAAAGAGGACAGTTCAGGTTGGGAGATCATTTTTAGGAAGAGTTCAGTTAGGGGGAGCAACCCTAGATGGAAATATACCTTTTCCATTGATGACAAAGGGGGAGAGATTTATCAGATGCAAAGGTAAATGCTTGGAGAAAGAGCACATAGGCATGGTTCTAGGGAGATCGATGGACACATGGGGAGCATGAGTGATATGAATTCAATATTGCATCAAAGTGTTTCTATCAATGCCAAAGGGGGAGATTATTGATTATTTGTGTTGGTTTTCATTGATGTCAACCCTTGAAGAAAGTTCAGTAGTGAATTTCGGTAGCACAAAGGTTTGGGTAATGGACCCAAGTTTGTTTGATGTATAATGGTATGAGTTTTAATATATTTGAAGGTAAGACTATTCTAGATGGATAGTACATTTCATGCCATTTTTGATGGTATGTGGAATGGCACATAACTCCTCACGATTAGAGATTTATGGCCATGTGAAGTTGGAGAACTCACATGAGTCATATAGAAGCCCCAAAAGGTCAAAGTAGTCAAAGTGGTTGCAAAGAAGAAATTACTTAAATAATAAAGTGAAGTGATGGATGTACTATAAATAAAAGTTGATACAAAATAAATCATTTAAATAATAAAGTTAATGGATAAATTACTAAGTAGAAAAGTGGTTAGAAGTGGGTTAGCCCTAAGATAAGGAAAGTGGTTTAAGATGGTTAGAAGGTAACCCCTTGAGGAAGCTACATAAAAGTATAAATAAGAGGCAAGGGTCTCTCATTTAATTACACTTCATAATATTGAATATCTACAAGTGAATGAGGTAACCAAAGGATATCTAAGGAGAATTTCAGAGGGAAGGTGAAGTAAAGAAGGCCGAAATTCAAGGGAGGACAAATTCTTTTGATGATGCTTTCTAAGGTATGTTATTTATAGGTCATCTCACCATTTTCACAATAAAATATTTTGTAGAATGATTCATACTGTGAAATATGGAGGCCTTTGAGGAATCATATCCAAGTAGATGTGATAAAAATTTCATCTTGTGGGTCGTTGTATTTGTTGAGTTACACTTCGTGGAAAATAGGGTTTGTGGCTAGTCCTGAAACTAGTCTAAAACAACTGTTTTGGGTAAATACATCATAAATTCTTCATAACAGATCCAAATTTAGTAAGACCAAATGTATTGGTTAGAGTACAATACTTAGTATTCTGTGTATCATTTTCAGATCCATACAACAAATATTACATGTGGGGCACACTCTACAAATTCTCTTTGTAGAATAAGCCAAAATTCAACAAGGTATGCCATTTTTTCTATAACTCCTTTTCCGAGAGGTTCCAAGGGATTCATGAAGAATTTTAGAGTAGGAATTCTAGTCTCTTAAAGGAACCATGTTTTTTTTTTTTTTTAGTTTTATGAGTTAGATTTTTCCTGAAAAATTTCTTAGGATCTCACACACACACACACACAAACACACACACACACATATAATCATATTAAAAAATATTGTTTTGTTAGGCTCGAACATAGGGCTTCATGGAGGGGAAATAATGCTACCTAGGTGGTAGGCCAACCAACCCCTTTCTTTGTTTGTTTTCCCTAGTGGATGGTTGCAAAAGGTTCCACCCTGGGAGTATGTTGGTGGAAAAAAGGGATCCCAACACTCAAGGTGGTGGTGGTGGTCACTCCTAAGCAGAAAGGGGTGGATTGTTTAGTCAAAATGGAGGAGGGGGTCATTGCCAGAGGTTTTGTCTGGGTGGTAATGTATGCACAAGATTTTGAGCAGATTTCAATAGAGACGGGTCATGGATGGACTTTGGACTTGTGTGAGTGAAGAAAACAAAGGTATGGACGTGGAATTGTGGAGCTTGTGTGCATGAGGCTTGGAACAATGCATAGAGGTAGCTCAACTATAGGTGTGTAAGTGATCCATAGCCATGTAAGAGGGATAAAATGGATGGGGTTTGGATGGTTCACACATTGTAAGGATAGGTCATGGCTTAGAGCTTGAGGTCAATAATTTTTGGTGAGGGCTCAACCATGGGAGGAGGCAACAAGCTATAGAATATGGCCAAAGGAGATAAATAAAGGAGGAGGGGAGGATGTGGGTTCAAGTACCCCATCCCACTAAATAAATTTTGAAAAATATTCCCAACATAACCCATAACTCAACTTATTTTCGCCAGAATAAACTAGTCAACCTTGAACTAGCACTATTATAGCCATGGTACAACACCCTTCTTTCGTAAGAACAAACCTAGTATAGTTGGTTCTCCATGAAAAATATGCAAAAAAATTTAAATATCTATAAACTAGAAAACAAAGGGAGGTTCATGAGGTGCCTATATGGTCTTGGACTATGCTCCAATATAGATATCTCAACCCAATGAACCATCATACAATTAAACAATCAACAAAGGAAAAAAATGAATTTTTGGGGAAGAGGAGGAGGACATTTTGATTTTTCTTTATGTATTTCCTTTTTCCTCCTTTTGCATGTAGGATTACATGGCACACCCACAATTTGCTCAATTTTCTTTAAAGAAATTCTTTTAATCTTTTTCCTTGATTTGTGTGCAAGGAATTAAATTCCTTTGAATTTTCTGTGTAGGTTGATTGGAGGAGTTCAAGGTTTGACCTGAGTGAGATAGAGTTAGAATGAGACATGAATCACATTGTTGGAAATTTCTCAACAAGAACTTCCCAATTGTACAATGGGTGATCCAATCGTACATTAATAAGGCCCTCAATTTATGATAGGGAGATCTTATGATAAACATTGATTGTATAGTGGGGCTAGTAAGATGTTATCACTCTGTAAATTCCCAGAGGTTGTTGTGAGGTAAGAAGAAATTTATCAGAGGTAACCTTAACCAACCGCTTCGAAACTAGGGGCTATCCCTACCAGCTTCAAAGAGGGATCTCTCTGTGAGTTTTAGATTTGTTTAGATATTCAAGATTTTAGGCTAGTTAGGAAGAATATAACTGAGTTGTTTGTATTGTTTTTTAAAATGAAATGGCTGAATGTCACTTACGCTTCCATTGGGCTATGGGGTCTGTTGTTAAAAAGATAGAGGTTAAAGACAAATTTTCAAGATTTGTTTTATAGGGTGAGATAGTGCTAATGCTGGATTCTTTTGGGGATAAAATGGTGGATTGCTGAAAAGATGAGGTTTTAGTTAAAACAAAAAAGAATTTAAGAATTTATTTGTTATAACATCAGAAGAAAAACATTTAAATCTATAAAAGATTAAGAACAAAGTACACAATGGTAAATTCTGCAAATTTAACTTCCTTTAAAGATTAGATTTAGCATGATAGTATGATAACTGAGAAGGAATTTTTTTTACATAGACAGAAGAACTTCACCAACAATTAACGCACAGGAATCCTGTGAAACTTTCTCTTGTATTACTAGAATAACCTTTTGAAAAATTACAGCGAGTAGAGCTTTCTTCAGCGTAAAGATCAACCACCCTCCCTACTTCTAAGTGAGAAATATTTATAATAAAAGTTACAACGACCCTGTCATTAATGATCAGGATGTGAAAGAGTTCGAGTCTAACTAACTAATCTAACAAGATGAAAAAATGTAGTAACTGATGATGATGTGTTGAATCTCTCATGCTGATTTCGGGGAAGACCGTTGTTGAGTCATTCGGATGACTTCAACTGTGCTGGACACTGAGCTGGATGCTAATATGGATGCTAAGATGGATGATGAGATGGATGAGGCTTTACCTTTACTCAATCAAATCACATAGCTCATCCCATCTCTATGTTCTTGGGATGGTAACTTTCAATAATCAGCACTAAACTTCGTCCATCTCGGTGTATTTAGAAAAAGTCGGCTTGATGATGAAGACATACTTGATCTCTTTCTGAATGTTGAGGTCATGCTATAGAGTCTCTAAGAATGCTTTGCCTATGATGTTGCCCTGTATCCCTGAAAACTTGGAACTATCTTTGGCCACGGTGGAAATCCTTTGCTTGTAATCAGACAAAGCCATTAGTTTATCATTTAGGACACGTAGATCAGGAAGACCCTTTTTCTGTAAGGATTCAATCTTGCTAAAAAATATTTGAACTCTAATGTCCATATTCTGAGCCTTTTCCTCTAACTGTAACATCAATCCCCTTTTAGTCAATACTATTTTTACGTCGAGGATAGTCTCTGTTCTATCTTCGACTTTCAATTCTTCTAGATCTTCTTTGGTTTTGGAGTTTAGAAACTTGATGATCTCGTTGGCCACTGAGGGCATCTCACCCAACTATGTTCTTATCCTTTCAATGGCTTGCCTACTCTTTAACACCAGATCATGTTGCTCGAACATGATTTGCACCATGGGCCAAATTTCATTTATGGATTTTTCAATATCTGTCCATATGTTTTCCTTAATGTAACACACCCACTATCGTAATTTAAAAAAAAATTGGGTTAACCTCCCTCAAATGGGAAATCCCCCTTAAAGGAGGTTGCATTAGCGAGCTACCCATCCCCGATTCAATATCGGGATTCGGGGTTTTGGACTTTCCGCCGTCGAGAGTCCCTGTCCTCTCGATTCCCTGATTCCCGATGAGCTCCTTCTCTGGTCTTAGCCCCCTCTGGATAGGCTCTCTAGTCCACGTGACTAGTTCCTATATGACCACAGTCATATGCTCCTGTCAGAGTTTCGGGGTTTTCGATGTCACCATGTTTATGTCCATAGAACTCGCGATTCTCCGATCCCCGATGCGCTCCATCACGCGCTAGCCTTCCCGGTTCAACTCCCACTCATATGAACAACTCATGGGACAACAACCTTATCCCTTCGGGGCTACGGGGTTTCAAACGACAATGTGCATACACCCCCAGGGTTCCCGATCATCGAAGTCCCGATTCTCTATTTAGTTGACAGCTGTTCCCCACTGATCGGGTTTTCACGGATCGCGATATCAAAGCGCACATATCACTTGTCTACGGGTTTCCCGATTTCCCGATTAACAAAGTGTCGACGGCACCCGATCCCTGGCATCTGTCCTGTGTGAACGGATGGCTCGGATCTCGTCGGGGTTTACACTTGGGTTTCCCCAATCACTTGGCGTTGACTCCGGCGAGGGTTGACCCCTTTGGCTATACCATGGTCCATGTGACCACTTACCATATGACTGTCTTCGTATAACCTTCCATCGGGGTTTAGACATTTGCGATAACACAGAACACATGTACCCGGAACTCATGATATCCCGATTCCCGATTCTCTCTGGATTCTCGACACGCGTCCCTTGAATCAACGGCTCATGATGGTGTCGGAAATTCGCATATCATGGTTTTGTGATGTAAGGGTTTCATGTCCTTGAAGTCCCTGATACGCTGATTCCCGATATGCCGAACTCTGACTTTCTGGGATCTCTCGACACGTGTCCTCACTAATGGACGGTGTTGATCCCGTCGGGAAATCGTGGATCACGATTTCCTGTTGCGAGCATTCCATGCCCTCGAAAAATCTGAATTTCCGAGGCGTCAACCTCCGATAGCGCCTTGATCTCTGACACCTGTCCCTCAGATGGACGACTTAGATCTTATCGGTAAATCGCAGATCGCGATTCTGGGTGTCAAGATTTCTATGTATTTGAAATCCCCGATATGCCGAACTTCGACTCTCCGGGATCCTCTGCCACGTGTCCTTCCTGTTTGGATGGATCAGATCCTATCGGGAATTCGCTAATCGTGACTTCCTATTGCAACGGTTCTACACTCCTAATTTCTCCGATGGGTGAAATCCCGACGACTCCCCAGAACGTTGACACGTGTCCTTCCGATATCAACGGCTAGGACTCTTCCTCTGCACACTAGAGCTTAACTCCGACGCATCTTCTCGAGATCTGACGGCTGTCGGGACTATGATCTAAGATTCGACGGTTCAGATCATTTCTCCTGCACGCTCCCCTTCCAGAATTTATACTCCGTGAAACTCCTCCCGATCCAACGGTTTACAGGATAATTGGACCGAGATCTAACGGTCTAGATTCATTCTTTTGGGTCTTAGAGTTTACGATCCCAATTTCTCGTTTCTCACAATGATAGAGGGCAAAGGGGAAAGGTGTGTAACGCCTGCGTTACTGTCGTCAATCTAATGGTCGTGAATGACTATGGATCCTCCGACGAGATCTCATCCGTCGACTTGTCACTCCTCATAACACT
>JZKD02S2436859.1:13761-27684 GCA_000966675.3 Picea glauca
TACTGTCTATGTGTATTTTCTACATAAGTAATCCTTAACTATGTGTTGCAAATTGATCCAGTTGCTTTAAACACATAAACATTTCACTTGCAATTAATTTAATCAAGTTTATCAAGTCTTCATCATTTTTTAGATCAAACAAGGGTTGCAAAAAGTGTTGGCGGGAAGGGAAAAGAAACCGACAAACATGACAAATGAGGAATGGAAAGAACTAGATGCAAAAGCACTCAATACCATTCGTCTATGTTTGATAGATGAAGTTCTGTTTAATATCGTAGGAGAGGATACAATAGTAGGCTTATGGAGCAAGTTGGAAAGTCTGTATATGATGAAGTCCTTGATGAGTTGAATTTTCTTGAAGAAGCAATTATACAGTTTGTGAATGAAAGAAGGTATGAAAATTGCTAACCATTTGAATACCTTTAATACCCTTATAGTTCAATTGACTAGTATGGAAGTTAAATTCTAAGATGAAGATAAGGCTATTACATTATTGTGCTCATTGCCTGAGTATTGGGATAATCTAGTCACCTCTATTAGCTTTAGCTTGAAACAAATGTTTTGGATTATGATTTTGTTGTGGGAGCTTTGTTAGCTAAGGAGATGAGGAGAAAACCTAGTAAAGAAACCTCAAATTCAGAGCCGATGCTGGTCAAAGGTCGACCCAAAGAAAAAGAGAAGAATTGAAGAAGTTCTCACGATCTAAGTCAAGAGGCAGAAAGGGTAGAGAAAAATGTTAGTACTGTGGCAAAACAGGGCATCTCAAGAAAGACTGTTGGAAAAGAAAAGAATGTGAGGACAACTCTACAAAAGAAGCAAATTTGGCTGCAACAAATTCAGGTACGACTGATGAATTTTTATCAATTTCTAGTAGCTTACGATATCATGGAGAATGGCAGTTAGATTCTGGTGCATCCCACCACACGTGCTCACATAGAAATTGGTTCATTTCTTACCAATCTGTTGAAGAGGGTTTTGTGTTTATGGGAAATGGTATTCCCTATAAAACCGTTGGGGTTGGCAATATTAGAATCATGATGTTTGATGGTATTGTTAGAGAACTAACAAATGCTAGATATGTACCTGAGCTTAAGTTGAATTTGATTTCATTAGGGGTTTTGGATTCTGGTGGATATAAGTATACAACTCAAGGTGGAGCACTCAAAGTGTTGAAAGGAAGTTTACTAGTGATGAAGACAACAAATGTTGATACCTTTATAAGGTAGAAGGCAGTACTAAACTCACATGTAAGGTGAATGATGTATCTTCTTGTTTATGGTAGAAGCAACAAGGTCATATGAGAAAGAAATAATTGTAGGTACCTCGTAAGTTGTAAATCACTTCCAGACTTAGAATCTTTGTTTATGAATTCCTACTTGTTTTATATCTCTCCAAGTTATGATTTTGTAAAGGGATGTAATGTGTGGGATCCTACTTCCCACAAGATCGGCATTAACAAAGATATAGTATGTATGGAACAACCATAAGGGTTAGTTCAATATCACAATGAAATATTTGTTTGCATGCTAGAGGATTCATTATATGGCCTAATGGTACCTGTTATCCCCATTTTGTGGGATAACTAAGGAGATTATGTCTTGAGGCCTTTAGGTTGCAGACATGGAGCATCGAGAGACTACATGACCAACAATATCCATTTTCACATATGGAGACCCTTCTCACCACCACAATGGTCATATACTTTTAGATGGCATCCACCACACCAACTGGCTTCCGAGAGGCAGTAGGCCTTTCTCCATGAGGTTCAAGCCAGGTATTATGGTGAGTGTCATTTCAATATTTGAGGCATTTGAGTATGTTTTATATTAAACTGCTTTAGATTTCATGACATATGCTTGGAAATTATGCATTTTCCCCTGTTTTAGCTTGGTGGTTGACATTGTGCCTTGGTAAGTGGTCTTCATCGAGAATGGGTTTGCTACTAGGAAGTCCCTTGAAGAGCCATTGTACGATTCCTCACCACACTTACCACTTTTCATCATTTAAACCCCCCATTTCCTTGTCTCTTAAGATTTTAGGGTGTATTGAACTAAGAAGGGGTTGTCCCTCATTCGATGGGAAGAAGGGGATGAAGGTCCAGAGGGTTTCTATTGGATAAAAGATAAAAGCTTATATATAAACCTTCTAGATTCTTCTCCCAGGGATCCCCCAAGAAAGAAATGAAACACTTGTATGTAAGAATAGGAGGACCTAGAAGAATAAATGGTAGAATGCTTAGGGGGTTAGTTGGAGGATAGGAGGTCTCATCACAAGCCAAGCTATCATGATCATGGGTATCTAGTGATATGAAATTACCATCATATAGCCACTATGCCAGGGTAGTAGGTCTTAGTTGCACAACTGAGAGAAAGGGGGTCTCACCACGGGCCAACCTCCTCATTTCCACAAGGTATTTGTGAGTGACACTGTCATTATCTAGACACCGCGCCAGGACTTGTGGCCTTCAACTCATCTTTAAAACATGAAAGAAATAAATAATGGAGAAACATTGGACTTGGAAAAATTTCATTCCAAACGAAGGTGCCACACACCCTCTATAGAGGAACCCATGAATGAGACACTACAACCCCTTCTATGTCATGAACCCCATGCCTAATGATTCTTGATCCTTAGCCACTTCATCCACTTTACATATATCAGAGATATATCACTTGGGAAACACTCCTTGACCTACGGAAAATATACCTAATAGGAGACCTCGTCAACCCTCCCATATCCAATCTTGGCAAGTCACATAATGTCTTTGAGCACTTACTTGTTTGATATAGTAATATTTGATGCACATGCTTAGGTGGATAATTTATTGATTTTATTTACTCATCGTGATATTTTGACTTGATATCCTTGGAGGGAGTGTTTATTTGTCTTTGTAGGACCTAGTTGGTGGACAATTTTGGAGGAACAATCCTAGCTTGGGCTTCCATGGGGCTTAAACCCCATAGGTTGGATTCCAAGGGCCCGCATGTTGGATGAGAGAGACATACTTTTGGAGGGATATAATATGACTTGAGAGACATGACCTAGCCCTCACATGCCAAACGTTTTTCCTAGGAGAGGAAAAATGTCATCTTTTGGAGGCTTGACGTCATGCTTGAGGGGCTTGAGGCAGTGATGGCTACACATGGCTAGTTTTGAAGGAAGAAAACCTTGGATCATGAGGAAGAAGGTTGGATTGGAGACAAATCACCTTTGGATGCCCAACCCTATCATCTCCAACTCAATTTTTGGCCTAAAAGTACCAAAATGTCCCTCCTTAAGGGGTGACGCCACTCTTAGGGTTTTCATTTGTGGAAAATGAAGAATTTTAAGTGAATTGTTTAATTTATTTGTGTAAAGGGACAATATTAGGGTTTTCAACCCCTACTCTTATGGTTTACCCTAAAATTATGTGGACAAACTATTTTAGTGAAAATTCGTATAAATAGAGACCAGAAGATCTCATTTCATAACACATCTCTCCCATTTGGAAACGCCTTGGACTGAAATTTTCTCTATGTTTGGCTAGTTTCTCTCTTGTGATCTTGTGTATGGCCACTTTCTTGGTTGTTGGTTGATGGAAGTGATGCACTCGCATTGGAAGGCTATTCTATTGCTATTGTGGTGGTTTGTCTTAGCATTTTTCCTTGTGCTATCATTTTTTATTCAATTCAAGGTTATTTTGCTAGATATAGGTGGGAAGTATAAGGGAATACACCCCCACCTTAGTATCCATCATTTTATGCTTACATTTTATTGGTTTAACAAAGGTTTCTAAGATAAGTATAAGTGCATACACCCTCTTAGGCTAAACCCTAGCTAGGGATAATTGCCTTGGGGAGTAAGAGGATTTACACCCCCAAGGAGGTAGTACCTCTAGCTCCTTCTTTTCTTGACTCCATTAACCCAATCATTAAAGGAACTAGTCATTTACTTGTTGCATTGGAGAAATAAATTGTTTCCTTGGTAAACTTGAAATTTCGTGATTTTGAAGTTGTTCCTAGTGGAATCAAATATATGCTATGAATGCTTGCTTGAGCCACTAGGGAATGTAATTTCTCCAAGTATTTCTCATTGGTGTTACAAATTTAACCTACAACCATTAGGGCTGCAAAAAATCCTAACCAAACTCTTCAATAACTCCTAATTTAACCGTTGAAAATTGCCTAAAATATGCCTACATAATCTACTAAGTACAACACATATTTTGGAAAGTTTTGAGAAAGTTTTAGTGGTTAAATATCTTGCTGTAATAATATGTTTGTTACTTCCATAAGGATAATGAATATCATTGCAGTTATCTTTTTATGATAGCCTTGCTTTTTTTGCTAAAGTCTCGTTCTATCATTGTTAAGCTAAACTAGTTGTTACTAGATTGTCTTGTGCTTATTCAATTGGACTTCTAGCACTTATATTGCATCCCTTATTATATTTTATGTGATTATATGTATAATTGATTATTGTTTCAATTAAGGACAACAATATTAAATTGATTTTCCACCTAACATTACTATACGAAAGTGTGGCTTTTCTTATGTCTCAAGCAGGTACAAACACCCTTTGCAGGCATCCAAAGACTTGGAAACCTTAAAACACCCAGAGATGAGTCATCAAATCCATGTTTCCTCTTCCATCACTGACCTTTAGGGGGGTACTTCTCTTCTTTCCCTTCCATCCATTTGAATCCCCCCAGGGTCACTGAGATCGCCTCCCTAGAGTGACCTAGTCACCCTCAAAGTGAGAGACCTATATCGAGGTGACATTGGGTATAATGTCCCTTAGTTGTTTCCATTTTGGTGGTTGGGTCGGGATTTTACCAAACTACAAATTGTGTGATAAAATTTTTGCGTCATTTCCGGGGAGGAATTGAATCCTCTTCATTCCCTAATGACCCTTTGATAATCTTCCTTCCCAAAGCCTCTATCCCTTATCTTGCCTGATGACTCCATTGAAGAACATTCCCTTTTCAACCCTTGATAAGTTTCCCTTGAAGATTCCCTTGCGACTCCAATTTCCACGAACCCACCTTTCCCTCTTTCCTCTTTCCCTCCTTTGGTGAGACTTGATCTCACCCGACGACTCCATTGAGGTGTATTTTCAGTCAATGGAATTATGGAACCATGGGATGAACCCTCATCCAAAACTTGTTATGAATCGAAGATGGAATTTTTAAAGATGGAAAAGGAAAAGGCTACTAATCAAGCTACTAAGGAAATGATGAATCACATAAGAGAGTTATTTCCTACCCTTGACGATGAAGAGGTTCTTGAAGCACATATATATGAAGAAAGTTACCAAGCAGATTTTGATGAAGATCTGAATGATAAATTTGATGAAGAAGAAGTGCTCATATCTTCTCTTCCATTTGATGAATACATCTAGGCCATTGTTCCTCCCACACATCAAGAAGAGAACATGATGAGTTGTAATCCTTTTGAAGATCTTGATGAAACTCTATTCCATGAATTTGGAAGTAAATAGGTATTAGAGGAACCCTTGGATGCGACATATCTTTATCAAAAAGGGCACACAAAATAGCCTGCATTAAGAATCAAGCCTCGTGTGATGAAGAGGTGATGGAGGAGCATGCCCATGAAGAGAAAAAAAAATCCTGATGAAGTGAAACATGTTGATGCATCATTATTTTTGTTCCCACACGATGTAGTTGAGGTTGTCCAACTGTGCTCTCCTCCTATTCATAAAGTTTAAAAATAAACTAGACTCAATGATGAATTTGAGGATCCTGTTGAAGAAGTCCATACCTCTACTCCTCCTGCACACGAAGACAAAGAGATGGTCACTTTTGTTGATGGTCTTGTGAGAGAACCTTTACATATGGTTGATGAGAATATAAAAAATTTCATACAAACTGGTTTGAGTTATCATCTTCAGAGGACTACTTTTCACGCATATATGATTCATATGTTTGGGAGCCTGATGATGACATGATTACATATTTATTCAAGAACTCCCAACTACTTTTTTCCTTAGTGTTGACAGAATACCAAGATGTTGCCACCTCATAGCTATCAAAGGCTCACTCTACAAAGAGGAAGTACTTTCATATTGAGAATTTCTACATGGATTCGAAGATAAAGAGGACATAATTTTCTCTTCCTAGACCTGAGCCTATCACTTACCTCATTTCCTCCTCTCAGGGAAATCCCGAGGTCTCCTTGGGATCTCTCATATCTTCTCATCCTTCAGGAAGAAATGATCATGTTCAGGAAGATGAAGATGAGCCTTCGTCTACATATAGTAGCCCCCTTCAAAGACAGATTGATCGAGCTTGTGGCTATTACTTCATGCAGGATTCCTTGCATGATCAGAGTTGCAGATATTCTTTCCAGCAAGATTTCCTCCCTCCCACCCATCTCCATGAGTTTCGTTTTACAATTGCTTATATATCTATTTATGATCATGATCATTAAATGCTTGACTTATCTTTGTTGTTTTACATAATCAAGCACAGGAGGAGATACTATTATGGGATGATTAACTAGTTTCACTGGTTGTATGACTTCACCTGACATCACCCATCACTTGATCTTCAGGGCCCCAAGGCCCCAAGTAAGTAGGTAATTCATTTTTATTTATTGCATTTACATATTGATTTCTCATATTAGTTAAGATGCATTTCATATTTCATTATTCTCTACTTGCATATCGATTTCATGCTTAGTTTATAAATTTTTGAAAAAAATTCAATTTTTTTCTTTTCTAGATTAGTTTTCATTTTTTTATTTTTATATGGATAAAGGGTGAAAGCACCACCCTAGATGCTTTGATGTCTTTGTTTGAGTTTTGGAAATAACATGTCTACCATGGGGCATGGAGGCCCAAACCTATCATCTCCAACTCAACGTTTGGCCTAAAAGTTCCAAAACGTCCCTCCTAAAGGGGTGACATCACTCTTAGGGTTTTCATTTGTGCAAAAAACATAATTTTAAGTGAATTGTTTAATATTATTTGTGTAAAGGGAAAATATTAGGGTTGTTTACCCCTAGTCATGTGGTTTACCCTAAAATTATGTGGACAAACTATTTTAGTGACAATTTGTATAAATAGAGATCATAAGATCTCATTTCATAGCATATCTCTCCCATTTGGAGAGGCCTTGGATTGAAATTTTTTCTATCTTTGGCTAGTTTTTCTCTTGTGCTCTTGTGTATGGATACTTTATTGGTTAGTGGTTGATGGAGGTGATGTGATAGCCTTGGAAGGTTATTCTCTTGCTATTTTGGTGGTTTGTCTTAGAATTTTTCCTTGAATTGGTAAGACTTTTTACATTGTGTTATCATTTTTTATTCAAGTCAAGGCTATTTTGCTATATCTAGGTGGAAAGTATAAGTCAATACACCCCCACATTACTCCATCATTTTATGCTTACATTTTATTGGTTTAACAAGGGTTTCTAAGAGAAGTATAAGTGCATACACCCTCTTAGCCTAAACCCTAGCTAGGGATAATTTCCTTGGGGAGTAAGAGGATGTACACCCCCAAGGAGGTAGTAATTATAGCTTTTTATTTGATTGACTCCATTAACCCAATCATTAGGCACTAGTCATTTACTTGTTGCATTCAAGAAATAAATTGCTTCCATGGTAAACGTGAAATTTCATGATTTTGATGGCGTTCTTAGTGGAATCAAATCTATGCTATGAATGCTTGATTGAGACACTAGGGAATTTAGTTTCTCCAAGTCTTTCTTTATGCTGTTACAAATTTAATATATAGGAATTAGGGCTGAAAAAATCCTAACCAAACTTTTCAATAACTCCTAATTTAACTGTTGAAAATTGCCTAAAATTTTCCCACATAATCTATTAAGTACAACACATCTTTTGGAAAAAATGGAGCAAGTTTTAGTGGTTAAATCTCTTTCTATAATAATAATTTTGTTACAGCCATAAGGCTGATAAATATCACTTAGATTATCTTTTTATGACAGCCTTGCTTTTTGTGATAAAGTCTCATTCTATCATTGTTGAGGTAAACTAGTTTTTACTAGCATGTCTCGTGCTTATTCAATTGGAATTCTAGAACTTATATCACAACCCTTATTATCTTTTATGTGCTGATATATATCATTGATTATTGTTGAAATTAGGGACAACAATCTTAACTTTCTTGTCCACCTAACATTACTGTATGCAAGTGTGGATTTTCTTGTGTCTCAGGCTAGTACAAACACCCTTTGCAGGCATCCAAAGACTTGGAAACCTTAAACCACCCAGAGAAGAGTCATCAAAGACATATTTCCTCTTTCATCATTGACATTTAAGGATGTACTTATCTTCTTTCCCTTCCATCCATCTCAATCCACCCAGGGTCATCAATATCGCCTCCCTAGTGTGACCTAGTCACCCTCGAAGTGTGGGACCTATATCGAGGTGACATTGGGTATACTTTTCCTTAGTTGTTTTCATTTTTGTGGTTGGGTCGGGCTTTTCCCAACATACAACTTGTGCGATACCAGTACTCATGCAACTATACAAGAGGTTTGAATCCTTCACGATGAACCAAAATGTTTCAACAGGTAAGTATGACTATACTATAAATAGTACATTCATTATCCTGATGTTATTTACTGATGATATGCTCATTGCAAGACAAAGCATGGTTGAGATCAGTGAGATAAAGGCTCAATTGGACAAGACATTTCAGGTGAAGGATCAAGGAGCAACAAAACTAATTTTGAGCACATAAGTACACAAAGACGAAATACATGGTAATATGTGGTTAGAAAAATAGAGATTGATATCGATGAAGTTCAGTATGAACATTGTGAAACCTATTAATATCCCTGTTGCTTTCCATGATAAGTTTTCTTCAAGTTTTGGTCTTGTTTATATAGAAGAAAAGGTTATGTCTCGTATACCATGTGCCATTATAGTAGGAGCTTTGTTGGAGGTGGTGAAATGTTTAAGAATATATATTTCACATTCATTTGATGTTGTCAGACACATTGAAAATTCAGGTGGAGAACTGAAATGGGTACTTCAGAGTTTTAGAGGCACAAGTGTCACCTATAATGGTTACAGTGAGTTAATATGTGATAATTGTAATTTGGATTTTGCAGGTATTTTAGATAGAAGGAGATATACCTTAACATATGTCTCAAACCATAATTTTGAAAGACATGTTGGAGGTGGAGTGATCCCTGAGAAAATCCAAACTTGAGCAAATCATACAAATGTGTTCATGAAACCAGTGTTATTACAAAAGTTGCAGTGGTGCTTGGCTTCTCTTTTCTTGCAACATAGGTGATGAATAAACTGGACATGATATTCAAGTAAATTGTTGTCAAGGTGGAGATTGTTGAGATATGCTAACCAATTTCCCACAATTTTGTGGATTGTAGTAGATTTAGTGGCTCCTTTATATGAGTTTGTTGTTGAAACAATTCACCCATTTTTGGGATCCACATTAATGTAATGAGTTTTATAAACTGTGAAGAGCTTCTATAAATCCATGTAAATCCGAGAGGCAAAGATAGGTTGAGTGTGTGTAAACTTGGTTTGGATGATGTAATATCTCCCTTGAATGATAAATAAATTGAATATCATTGTCACATGCATGTTTCACTGTATAGGGTTTTACCACGTAAAATCACTATGTTAATTTTGTGTGATTATTGATTGCTCTGTTTTGTAATTGTATCATTTAAATCTGGTTAATTTATTCTTCCACTGCACAATAATGTCGAAGGAACCAAACCTAGTTCTCTCTTGTCAATCTTCTTTGCTTTGTCATATTAACGATTACTATACCTTTCAAATTATTTACGTCCAGTCATGGTATTATTAGATTATCAAATTGTAATCATTAAATCAAATGAAATATTTAAAGTCAAATTATCAATAATTTGGAACTTAAATCAAATTCTTGTGACATAGATTTATGTATTGATAAACTTTATTATAACATGTTTATTCCATTCTAAGAAATATGTGACACAAAACGTTATAAAATAAGATTCCGTCCTTTCGATTATCTCTTTAAAATATTCATAATTTTGGTTTGTTGGAAATATATTTAAAACTCTATCAATTTCATTATACATTAGTCATATAATCTTCATTCTTAATAATAAAAACTATGTAGAATTTATCATGGGTTGATCTTCATTCTTAATAATAAAAACTATCTAGAATTTATCATGGTATTCAACCCACTATCTTTGAGCACCAAAACTTATTCAACCATTATGTTGAATTATCCAATTTCAACATGGAGCCAAATTTGAATTTTATTACACTACTTATCGAATGAAAAAGTAAATAGCAGTCCATATAAAGTATTGCACTTGAATTGCTACACATGTGGGACAATTCACTTCTCTTCAAGGCATATTAAGTCATGAGTTGATGATTGCAAAAGTTCATTGGCTTGCATGCATATCCATTTTAAAAGATCTAAGTTATTCAAAAGTTGATGATGTGACAAAGTTAACAACAATAACAAATGAATTTACATATTTCCTAGAAATATAAAGTTTATTTTTTGGAACAAAAATTAACATAATTCACCTGATTCACCTATTTATATTCTAGATTGAAATATGAATGAGGAAGAGACTAGTTTTGCAACTATTTTGCATGTTATTAATATATATACCTATACAAAGTATTTTAATATGTATTTAATTTATTTGGAGGTTTTAAATATTCAAATATTATACATATGTATAGTAGTTTAGGTGATTATTTTTGTTTGAAAAATGATATATATAGATATGTAGATAAATATTTGATAAAAATATATATTTTAGTATTAAAACTTGTAAATTTAAAATAAATATTATTAATTTAATTATAATAATGTAAAAGATATAAATTTTTTTAACCAAATTAGCAAATATTTTTCTAAAAATAACCAAAAAAATAATACAAAATTTTGCCCATAAAAATACCATATATATCTTTACTCATCTTCTTTACTTAATAATAAAAATATCACATAAAATTTTGAATTCCTATATACATCACAATGAAATTAGTGTTAAATTACTTTTTTTTTTAACATATCACCAATATTACAACTACATGCTCAAATAAAATCACAACTATATTAAATAAAATTTAATATTAAATAACATTTCACTATAATTTATTTTTTATTTAAATTAATCACAACTATATTAAATAAAATTTAATATTAAATAAAACATATATTAAATAACATTTCACTATAATTTATTTTTTATTAATTTTTTTTTTAATAAAAAGAGAAAATTCCTATTATAAACTTTTTACAATACAAAAAAGTCACATGGCTATAGTCTACCAACTGTTCCTCCAAATTAGTGAAAACCAGAAATGGTTGAAGACTGTGATGTCATTATCAAAAATGGCAATTTCGATTTTCCCTGCCATACGAAAACCGAGGCAGGTGGCAGAATCGAGTCGTTGTAGCATTGTGTTAGGAAACCAAGACAAACAAACGACATAGACTGAAAATTAAATACATAACTATAAAACTTCTCTGTAGGAGTGCAAGGAGTCAATGTGAGAATTCTTGTGATAGCCAAAGCAAGTAGATTACCCATTTGCGCCTGAGGTTGTGTCGCTCGGGTCATCGTTGAGGGGGTCATTCCTAGGCTGGAGCACGAATGGCCTGGCCCAAGTCGGACACCTCTCGACTGCTGGTGCATTCGAGTAGGGCTTGTACAACATGTCAATTCTCTAATGCATAAGGGTCTCGCAATGAATTTGATTATCAATATGGCTTCTGAGCTAAAAAATGAGCGTTAACTGCTCTGGATGGAAGAAGAGTGGTGGTTCTTGGCTGAAATTTGAGAGTTTCGAGAGTGGTGGTGGTGCCAAGATTGGGCCTCCCTCCACCTCCAAACCAAAGACTCTCATCGCCTCGCCTAAGTCCTCTTGAGTCGCTTCCATATCCTCCTCTACCCTGAGCTTCTCCGTTGTCCCGAGCTCCTCCACTGCCTCTGCCTCGCCTGTGTCCTTGATTTGAATGGTGTCCTAGGGGTATAGGTGGAGGAATTCCTCTTGGAATTCCTCCTCAACTATGCAAGCAGTCTCTTCCCTAGCCTCCTGTGCTTGCTGGGTTCTGGCTGAAGCACTTGTGCTTGTTGGGATTTGGCTGGGGGGATGCCAATTGTCTGGTACAATGAAGAGGAAGGATTCTGGAGGGAACTAGATACATTCCTCTGGAATCTCCTCCTCCACGTACGCCATCGACAACATTCTTGACTTCTCCTTTCGTTGAGTTCAGGTTATGGACAAGGCTCGCTCTAGTCGCTGCACCCTCCATTGTCTAGCAACAAAACTGTACCAGGCAGGGCCGTGGCACGACCTGCCTCTTTCCCTTGGCATGGTGGGGCAAGAGAGTGTGCAAATGAGCAAGGTAAGAGTGATGGGAGCCAATTGGTTGCTGAACCAGTGCTTAGAGCATCTGGGCTGGTGGAACGTCGAGATGAAATGGCTCCATCCTCTGCTATGTGGGAAGATAATGCTGAGGCCAGACATGACCACTGTACCAAGCTTCCCCCATCGATTACACCTCATGACCGCCATTTTGCTCGCACGAGGGAATTGCCCTCCGCTGCTTGACAACCAATAATGGATTCCTTCCATTTAATGGTGAGGGGAAGAGTGTCGACTTGCCATATTAATGGCGTGGGTCTGGGCCAGGCTACCTGGCCTCCCTGCGCTACATGGCACCCCATCTAGGATTTATTTAATGTCAATATCATTAATTTAAATTTATTTTTAATTTTAGATTTATTTTAATTGTTGAAAACTTAATGTTTATAAAATCTAATATTAAAAACAATTAAAATTAAATGTTTAAAATTTTTCATATAACTATTGATTTGTAAAACATTCTCAATACGATAATTCATGTAAATTATAATTATTAATATTATTATTCATTTATATGTGTTATTTTATTATCTTTATATGATAATGTAATATTGGATTGTTAATTTTTTTAAGTGGTAAAGCTTATTATAATTTAGTTGTTAATTGATAGTGAGGACAACTATCGCTAATTGCTATCTAAAAATGTGGGATGATGTGGGCTCATTCATCATCCTTATTCAAGAAAAACTATGCCACCTAAAATGACCTACTAGTGTTTCACAAGGGGGAGATTTTCACTATTGCAAGATGCCTCTAGGTCTTTAATTGTTATCATGTTCTCTTATGTTTAAAGAAGATGATCTCTTAATCAATTAAATACAATTTTAGATCTTACCCGAGAACCAAAAGATGATTTCAATTTAGATACTAGCCAACATCCGTCGAGATTATCGCTATACCTATCAATAATGTAATCATATACTTTTTAATATTATTTTTCCTTAATCCTATATGTGAAACCAAATACTATCTCACTTGCATACTAAACCAATAAATTATAACCACATTTCNTACTCAATGTATTCTCTAAAACTCCTCCAATTTTCACTCCTTGAATCCTCCCCAAAAGGAGGTTATAGAAAGAATGGTAGACTTTATTCAATTCTGGTCTATTCAGGAGAGTGAATTTGCACAGAATGCCCCGTGCTCAATAGTTAACATCCAATTCTGAAACTCACAAAAAAGAAACTATAGTCTGTACTCTTTCCAATGAAATTTGTCCCACTTCATTTGGATTCCTGATGAAGAAGTTATGACTATTTTACCCGGAACACTTGTTTATTGACTAGCTTCATGACTGGTCACAAACCCTATCTTCCACAAAGTGTATCTCCATAATTATAGAAAATCAAGAGATGAAATTTTTACTAGAGGTACCTTGATATGTCTTCTCAATACCATAGCGATTTCACCATCTGAAGGATTATAGAAAAAAAGTTATAGCAAAAATGGTAAGATGACCTAAAAATAACATACCTTAGAACACATCACCAAAAGACTTCATCCTCCCTTGAAATCCGGCCTTCTTTTCTTCTTA
>JZKD02S2436870.1:0-11368 GCA_000966675.3 Picea glauca
CCTACCTCTCAAATCCCTATAGCCTCTATATCCTAAAACCCTTAATATTTATCTCATATAACCACTAAATACTAGTATGTATAACCATTAACCCTTAATACTTGTATCCTCAATCCATAACTAGCACCTAATCTATTTCTCTAAAGCTAACCCTTGTAAACCTTAACTATTATAAAACCTAGCACTTATAACTCATATCCCCCCTATACTTTATATCCCCTAAAACCCTTAACCCCTATAATGATTATCACCCTTACCTCCACAACCCTTAAAAATTATAAGCAATATTACCGATAACACTTATAATCCTTAATGCCTATAACTACTAATCCTTACAACCCTCAACACATAACTCATATAACCCATAATCCCTTTAACTCTAATCTTTATAACCCTTAATTCCTATAACCTCTAATCACTTTAACCTATATATTCCCTAACTCTTAAAACCCATTTCCTCTTACCCCCATCCACTATAAACTTTATATTATCTAAATCCTATAACACATATAATCCTTATACCCTTAATCCATAATACCTAAATTCCTTAACCCCCAACCCTTATAAACCCTAATCCATATAACCCCTAACTAATATTAACTCTTAAACCTTAACACTAATAACCTATTACATCTAACACATTATTCCAATAACCTCTAAAACCTATAACCATTAACCCATGTAATTCTTAAATCCTATAGTCATTAACACACAATATCATTACTCCTTAGAAAAATATAATCACCAACCCCTAACTTCTATAACATGTATAACTCTTATTGGTTATGACCACTAACCGTACAACCATATAACTCCTCTCACCCCTAACCTTTAACATAATATCTCTCTTAAATAACCCTTATAACCTATAAATAATTATTTCTACTCATTGTGTCATCATAATAGAGCCCCTAAACCTTGTAAATGTTAGAACCCCTATAACCCCTAATATTCAACTACAAACACATATAATATATGATCTCTAATCCCAATAACCCTTAATTTGTAACTCTTATAACACCTAATTCCAATTCCTTATAACTTCCAACCCACAAATGAAAATAATTGTCTATCACATTAATCCATATGCCATGTAACTACTAACCCTTAAACACCACGATCACTAACTGTCACAATATCTACAATGTATAGAAGTCATTTCATCCTATAGTGTATCACCCTTAAAAAATATTGTGACGTTAAAACTTCTAAACCTAATACTATTTATCCTATAACACCTAAACCTTATACTTACCTCTATAACTTTACATAACCCTTATAATCCATAACCAATTAACCTTATAACTTACGATATAACTCTAAAACCTTATAACCCTTAACCCCTTACACTGTAACCCTTATAATTTGTAATATTTATATCCCTTAACTCCCCTAAACCTTACCCATATAGCCTCTAATTACTATTACCCCAACCTTATAACCTAAATCTGTATAAGCACTAACCCTTATAACCCCAAGCAACTAGCACTTATAACTTATAAATTTAAACCCTATAACCCCTTCCCCCTGTATCTCTTGACCCATAACTATTATAGCCCTTATCACCCCTAACTCATGCCTTTTTGTAATCCATTATGTATCAACCAACCCATATAAACCCTTACCCTTTTAGTCATTATCATGCTTAACCTCCTTGACGCTATAACTATAAATAATGTAACCCCTCACCCTTATAACCCATGTAAGTTTAAACCATATAACCATTATAATAACCCATATAACCATTATAACTCTTTAACAATTATAATCAATATAACCCATAATCCCTATAAACTTGTAATCTTAAATCCCTATAACTTCTATAAACCTTAACCCTTATATCTCCTAAACAAAAAACCTTATAACCACTAGCCCCTAACATATATGCTCCTAACCCATAATCTTCATGAACACTTACATGTAGTCCATATAACCCCACACCCTTAAAACGCTTCATATAATCCTTAAGTCATATATCCCATGACTTTCATAAACCATACACTAACACATATATTCTTTAATGTTAATCTATTTAACAATAATAACCCCTAATCCCTATACAAATTATCTCTACAAATTGTTATAAAAATTATCACTCATGACCCTATATAAATTGTAATTTAACCCATATCCCCTACAACTTATAACCTCTATCAATATCACCCCCAACTCCATAACACCTAACTATTATAACTATCAACATCCCAAACCCCTAAACTCCTAACATATCTAACTAGTAATCATTATAAATGATAAAACCTAACCCTTAAATATCATATAACTCCTATAACCTATAACCCATTTTACTCCAAATCTTTATAGGCCTATAAATTTTAACTTCTATACCATTTATAACGCTTAGTCATTATAAAAACCATACCTTTTGACCCCTATAATACATATCATTCTTATTACCTCCAACCTTGATAACCCCTATCACTAATATCCCCTGACCATGGGAACCCTTAGCATGTATAACACCTAAACTATGTAACCCCTGGTCCTTATCCCTTAACTTATATAACCTATAATCATTATAACCATTAACCACTACCATTTATAACCCTTAAACACTAACCCATATAACCCTAATCAACCCATTTATCACCTTACTTATCATATGATCACTATCACTTTCAATTATCTTTATAGCCCAATGTAATCAATAATCAATAATACCTAATAACTTATAGTAACCCTTAGCAACCATGACCAGTAACCACAATTCACAATATCTATAATGTATATAAACCCTTTCATCCTATAACCTATCTCCCTTAATCTCAATAAGTTAAAACTCATAAACTCTAATAGTAATGAACCTATAGAACCTAACATTATAACCATTATAACCTTTGATACTTAACTATTATAACCCATAACCAACAAGCGTTATAACCTACAATATAACTACAAATTGTATAAACCTTAACCCCTTAAAATTTTAACCTTAATCAATCGGGCTTATAACCTTTAAATCCTCTAAACCTTACCTCAATAACTTCTAATCCATATTACCATAAACCATATAACCTAAATCTATATAGTTATTAACCCTTATAACCCTAAACCCCCAATACTTATAACCCATAACTTTAATCCCTATAACCCATTAACCTTATTGCATTATATGTCAATATCTCGTGATTGATAATCCCTATAACCCTCATCACCTCTAAGTCATGACCTTTATTACTTACAATGTAACATCTAACCCATATAACACCTTACCCTTTTAATCATTATCACCCTTGACATACTTGACCCTATAACTATAACCAATGTAACCCCTAATCCTTATACCCCTATAACCTTAAGCCATATACCCCTATAATGATGACCCTTTGACATTTATAGTCAATATAAATCCTAACCCTTCTAAAATTTCCATCATAAATCCCTATAACCTTTCTACCCTTAACCCTTATAATGCTTGAAACCTGAACCTTAAAACTACTAGCCATAAGATACAAAATCCTGACATATAATCCCGATGAACACTTACATGTAAACTATATCACTCCTCACCCTTAAAACCCTTAATACAAACCTTAAGTCACATATCACGTGACCCTTAAAAACCATAACACTAGCACATATATTATAACAACTAATCCTATAAAAAATATTTTTGATTAATTGGGTTGGTTGTCATTGATGTCAACCCTTGAAGAAGGTTCGGTAGAAAATTCCAGTAGCACAAAGGTTTGGGTAATGGACCCAAGTTTGTTTGATGGATAATGGTATGAGTTTTGATATATTTGCAGGAAATACTATTCTATATGGATAGTACATGTCATTCCATTTCCGGTGGTATGTGGAACGTCACATAATTTCTCACGATTAGAGAGTTATGGCCATGTGAAGTTGGAGAACCCTCATGAGTCATTTAGAAGCCCCAAAAGGTCAAAGTAGTCAAAGTGGTTGCAAAAACAAAATTATTTAAATAATAAAGTGAAGTGATGAGTGTACTATAAGTCAAAGTGGATGCAAAAGAAATTATTTAAATAATCAAGTTAGTGGAGAACTTACTAATTGTGGAAAGTGGTTAAGTTAAGTGGACAAGTGGTTAGAAGTGGGTTAGCCCTAAAATAAGGAAAGTGGGTTAGGATGATTAGAAGGTAACCTCTTGAGGAAGCTACATGAAAGTATAAATAAGAGGCAAGGGTCTCTCATTAAAAAACACTTGAGCATAATTGAATATCTACAAGTGACTAAGGTAACCTAGGGAGATCTAAGGATAATTTCATAGGGAAGGTTAAGTAAAGAAGGCCAAAATTCAAGGGAGGATAAATTATTTTGATGATGCTTTCTAAGGTATGTTATTTACAGGTCATCTCACCATTTTCGCAATATTTTTTTTTCTAGAAAGATTCAAACAATGAAATCTAGAGACCGTCTAGAAAACATATCCAAGTAATTGTGATACAAATTTCAGTTTGTGGGTCATTTTATTTTGGGAGTTACACTATGTGGGAAATAGGGTTTGTGGCTAGTCCCGAAACTAGTCTAAAACATGTGTTTCGGGTAAAAATGTCATAACTTATTCATAATAGATCCAAATTAAGTAAGACAAAATGTATTGGTTAGAGTACAGTCTGTAGTATGTTGTGTACCATTTTCAGATATATACAACAAATATTCCATGCAAGGAATTCTCTACAAGTTCGATCTCTAGAATAAGCCAAAATTTAGCAAGGTGTGGAATTTTTTCTATAAATCCTTTTCTGGGAGGTTCCAAGAAGTGAAACCTGGAGAAATTGCAGACAAGACACTGGAGAACATCATGTACTATTTTTATACCTTTATTAATTACACATACATAGTTATTATTATGGCAAGTTAGGGTTGTTGACTAATCCAAAACTAGTCATGTGAGACTAAAGTAAAATTTGATGAAAATGTTATTATGTTGTTAAGGAAGGTTTGAAGGTATGTGATCATATACACCAGGTCTGTTACAAAGTTACAAATCATATTTGGATGATGAAATTTATGAGGGCTTGTTGTTGAGGTTGAGGTACAGGTTGATGCATGGTTCAGGTTATTAGTACATGTTATTTGGTGCAGGTTGATTGGTACATGTTGACAATGATAGGTTGACAGTGGGAGTCGTTGACTCAGTGACAATGAAATATTGTTTACATTTGGCATTTATATTTCAGGTCGATTGGATGGGGCAAGGATAGGTGATTATATCCACCTTTTAGTTGTAGCCAAAGAACATAGGGGGTTTTAGCCTCCTTTTGGTTGTAGCCAGAGAATTGGTGAGTTGGAGCTTCCCTCAGGTTGTATCCTGAGAAACTAGGGGGTTGGAACGTCCTTCCAATTGCAGCTGGAAAACAAAGGAAGTTGGTGCTTCCAATGAATGTAATTCTTAAAGACATATAAGAAAAAGAATTATGTGTTTTTCTCCCACTTTGGGTTTCCACATAAAAACATTGGTGTACTTTGTATGTGTATGATTTCTCTTTTGTCCATTGTTTATTTACTATGCAACTACTGGATGATAATGCTACATTGATATAACACTTGCATTTTATGGTTAAAAAGGATTAGATTGCTCTATTACTGATTCAGCCCCCTCTCAGTAATCCAACAATTGGTATCAGAGTTGATTCCTTCAGGAATCAGTTTAACCACTGAAAGGTAGATCATGAAGAGAAACAACTTGTATAAAAATGGAATACCACAGTTTGATGGACAAAAGTATGCATTCTAGAGCAGAAGGATGAAAACATATATACATGCATAGGGATTTTAAATTTGACAATCTATAGTAGATGGATACAAAGAACCAGCAGTTCCCCCAACAAGTCAAAGAGAAATAAAACTCGATCAAAATAATTCCAAAGCCACAAATGCACTTTTGAATGGTCTTGGTGAATCGATATACACCAAAGTTATACATTGTAAATCCGCTAAAGAGATCCGGGACAAAATTCAAAATATTTATGAAGGAGATTCAAAAGTCAAAGCAACAAAGTTTCAAACTTATAGAGGTCATTTCGAACAACTAAAGATGAAGGAAGATGAGAATATTGCAGCTTACTTCCTATGAGTCGATGAAACAATAAATGCAATCATAGGATTGGGAGAAGAAATTAAAGAATATGTAATTGTTCAAAAGGTACTAAGATCTCTTCCTATGAGATTTGATTCTAAGATATCAGCATTAGAAGAAAGACCAGATCTAGACTCAATAAGCATGGACGAACTACATGGAATCTTCACAACATATGAAATGAGAACTGAACAGGAAAATCCAGATATAAAAGAAGCATCCTTCAAAGCATCCCAAAGGTCAAATCAAAAGGGAAAGAAAAAATAAAAAGAACATAAGAACAGTAGTGACGTCTCAGAAGATGATGAAGAAGTGGCCAACTTTATCAAAAGATTGAACAAGGGAACCAACAACAAATATAAAGGCAAGATTCCATTGATTTGTTTTAATTGTGATGGTATTGGTCATTTTGCTAACAAATGTCTTCATAAGAAAAATAAGAGGAATGATGAAGATTACTGAAATAGAAAACAAATATATAAAGGAAAAATAACAAAAAAGAAAGCTTTCAAGAAAATCTTATGCACCAAAGAAGACATCTCCTCATCAGATGAAGATGAAGTCAATGACAGTGAGACAGAAAGAGTTCTATTCATGGAAATAAAAGACTCTGATAAAGAATACATCGTAGAAGAATACAAAGAGGCATAAGTTGACTACCGAGAAGAGTTGTTAAGTGCCATAGAAGTTATAAGAAGAGAAAAGAAGAAAAAAAAGAAGCTACAAGCAGAACTAGACAAGAAATAAAACACTCAGGAACTAGAACAAATGATCACAAAATTGAAGGTTCAAATAGAAGAAGACAAAAGAATTGAAGAAGAACTCAAATAATAGGTAGAAGAAAGAGACAGGATCATTGGAAATTTGGAAGCAGAGATTGTTACATTGAGAAAGGATCTTCAAAAGAAAAATATTCATAACAACTCAAAAGTGTTGGATGACATTATCAGTATTCAAAAGCCTCATCATGAAAATTTTGAACTTGGATACAATCAGACAGAAAATGGATCAGGTTCCAAAACAACAAAACAAGAAACATATCTGAAAAACTATGCAGAAACAATGAAAGGGGATAGGAAGACCTACAAGGAAGATTACAGGGACACTCCTCCACCGAGAAGATTCATATTTCAGAATCAACGACTGACATAAAAAAATATGCCTCAGGAAGAAGAAGGATTCATAAGAGTAACTCCTTTCAGAAGATCTTCAACTCCCATGTATCAAACTATCTTTTTTGGTTTATGTTATGCATGCAATAATTTTGTACATAAAGCTGTGAATTGCAGAGCTAACAACAAGAACATAAACAACTTTGAAAGTTATATACAAAAGGGTTATCCAAGAAGGCCTAGTGAAACACAGAGAAGAAGCTACAACAAGTTTGAACCATTGAGCACTAAAGTGGAATGCTACAAGTGTAACAACTTTAGAAACATGGCCAAAGATTGTATAATTACAGTCCCTCCTAGAAAACCACAACAAAACAACAGCAGTCGCAGACATGAACCTCGTAAGAGAACATGGATAAGAAAGAAGAATCAGTATAGCAATGAAGAATGCACACTCACTCTACAAGCCAAGCAGAAGAAACGTGGTTGGTATGTTGATAGTGGTTGTTCAAAGCACATGAAAGGTGATAAAGACATGTTTCTTACATTAAGAAAGGAAAGAGATGGACCAGTCTCTTTCGGAAATGATGATTCAGCTAAAATCATTGGAAAATGCATAGTCATAGTTGGAAACAAGAATACCAAGGTAGAAAATGTTCTACTAGTAGAAGATATGAAACATAATCTTCTAAGTGTAAGTAAAATGTGTGACCAAGGTCATAAAATTACCTTGGATTCACAAAAGTGTGAGATAAGAAAAGAAGGTTCAAGAAAAATGATTGCAACAGTTGCAAGAACTTCAAGCAACATATATGTATTAAGTGAAATTGGAAATGAAAAGTGTTGTCTAGGAAAGGAAGATGAAGGGTGGCTATGGCACAGAAGAATGGATCACATAAACTTTGATAACCTTATCAAAGTCAGAAAAAAGGAATTTGTTAGAGAAATGCCCCAAATTATGAAACCAACCAACACTTTATGCAAGCATTGTCAACAAGGAAAGCAAATAAAGACCAAGTTCAAATCAAAAGAATATTCAATGACAAGACCACTGGAAATTGTGCATACTGATCTAGTTGGACTAACTACAACCAAGAGTCTAAAAGGTGACAAATACTTTATGTTATTAGTTGATGATTATACAAGAATGACTGTAGTTTTCTTTTTTGGGAATAAGTCAGAAGCTTTCGAAAACTTCAAGGTCTACAAGGAAATGATTGAAAATGAAATGGACTCAAAAATCAAATGTTTGAGATCTGATAATGGAGGAGAGTTCACTTCAAAGGAATTTATGGACTTCTACAACAAGCATGGAATAGAAAGTCATTTCTCCATTGCGATGACACCTCAACAGAATGGAGTTGTTGAAAGGAAGAACATGACAGTGCAAGAAATGGATCGAACAAAGTTAATGGATTCCAAATTGACAGATATTTTTTGGACACATGCAGTGCATACAACAATTCACATTAAAAAAAAAGTAATTCTCAGAAACAACAATGACAAAACTCCCTATGAGGTATGGAAAGGAATACCAACAAATGTGAAGCACTTCAAAGTATTTGGAAGCAAATGCTACATCAAAAGAGAAGATGGTATAATGGGAAAGTTTGACTCTCGTGTGGAAAAGAAGTACTTGTTGGTTACTCAAGTACAAGGAAATCATACAAGTGTTACAATCTGAGGTTGAAAAAAGTTGTGGAAAGCATCAATGTAACAATTGATGAAACGGGTGGACGAAAATTAAAGGAAGAAGAAAATGAATCAATGGAACAACTTTACGAAGAAGAAGTGGAAGATGAAGAAGAAGTAGAAGGGGAAGATGAAGAATATCAGACAGAAGTAGAAGAGAAAGTTCAACGAGTTCCTCCAAAGACACCTAGAAAATGAGTACAGAAGAATCATCTGTCAGATCAGATTATCGGAAACAAGTATGCAGGTGTTGAGACTAGAGGAAGAATTTGTTCACTAGAACAAATGCACCTAGCACTCTTATCTACGATTGAACCAAACATTTTTGAAGAGGCCAGCAAGGATGAATTCTGGAATAAGGCCATGAATAAAGAATTGGATCGAATAGAGAAGAATGACACTTGGGAATTGGTTTCAAGACCAAACAATAAGAATGTGATTGGCACAAAGTGGGTTTTCATAAATAAATTGAATGAAGATGGACATGTTACAAGGAACAAAACTAGATTGGTATGTAAAGGATACACACAGATTGAAGAAATTGACTTCGAAGAGACATTTTTCCCAGTTGCCAGAATGGAAGCAATCTGATTGCTCTTAGCTTATGCATGTTTCAAGAATACTAAAGTGTATCAGATGGATGTGAAATCAACTTTTCTGAATAGGGAACTTGAAGAAGAAGTCTACATTGAACAACCAAAAGGATTTCAACTGTCAGAAAACACAGATTATGTGTGCAAATTGAAGAAGGCCTTGTATGGTCTAAAACAGGATCCTAGAGAGTGGTACTCTAGACTAGATAAATATCTACAACATGTAGGGTTCAGAAAAGGAAGTGTAGACAACAACCTCTACATCAAGGTAACTCAAGATAGTACTTTATTAATTGAAGTTTATAGTGATGATATTATTTTTGGAAGCAATGATGATAGGTTAAGCCAGAAATTTATAAAGACATGCATAATGAATTTGAAATGTCATTACTCGGAGAACTCTCCTTCTTTTTTATTCTTCGGATACGTCAAAGAAACCAATGAATTTTTATTTCTCAAACTAAGTATATCAGAGAAATTCTAAAGAGGTTCGAAATGGAAGATTGCAAACCAACTACCACTCCTATGCAAACCAGTTGCAAGTTGAGAAAATATGATGATTCAAAGTCTACATACCAGAGGAAATACAGGTCGATGATTGGTAGCTTACTATATGTAACAACATCCATACCAGATGTAATGCAGGTAGTTGGATAGGTGGCACGATTTCAAGCAGCACCAAGGGAATCACATGTCTTAGCAATGAAGAGGATTTTCAGATATCTCAAAGGAGCATAAGAGTTTGGATTATGGTATCCAAAAGGAAAGGATCTATCACTTATTGCCTACACAGATGCAGATTGGGAAGGTTGCATTGATGACCGACAAAGCACCAGTGGCGCAACGTTCTACTTGGGTGAGTTTTTAGTATCTTGGATAAGCAAGAAACAATCATCAATATCTTTATCTACATCCGAAGTAGAGTATATTGCAGCAACATGATGTTGTACACAGGTTATATGAATGAAACAAACTCTGACATATATATAGGTTGAGTATGATGAGCCCATTCCAATCTATTGTGATAATACAAGCACCATCAATATCTCAAACAACTTGGTCATGCACTCCAAGAGGAAGCATATTCCAATCAAGTATCACTTTCTGCGGAAACAGGTTGCAAAGAAGAACATCAGATTTGAATATGTGGGCACAAAAGAACAAGTGGCACACATCTTTACAAAACCTCTTCCAAGATAAGCCTTTCAATATCTTCTTCAGAGACTCGTAGTAATTTCTACTCCAAATGAATTCTTTTGAATGCTTATATTATATGTCTTAGATTTACACGAGGAAGCACCATAAAGAGGACCGTTCAGGTTGGAGATCAGTTTAAGGAAGAGTTCAGTCACGGGGAATATCCCCAAGGAAAGTTCAGTTAGGGGGAGCAACCCCAGATGGAAATATACCTTTTCCATTGATGACAAAGTGGGAGATATTAATCATATGCAGGATATAAATGTTTGGAGAGAGAGCACATAGGCATTGTTCCAGGAGGAGCAATGGTCACAGGGGGAGCATGAGTGATATGAATTCAATATTGCATCAAAGTGTTTCCATCAATGCCAAAGGGGGATATTGTTGATTAATTTGATTGGTTTCCATTGATGCCAACCCTTGAAGAAATTCCAGTAGAAAATTCTGGTAGCACAAAGGTTTGGGTAATGGACCCAAGTTTATTTGATGGATAATGGTATGAGTTTTGATACATTTTCAGGAAATACTATTCTAGATGGATATTACATGTCATTCCATTTCCAGTGGTATGTGGAACGTCACATAACTCCTCACGGTTAGAGATTTATGGCCATGTGAAGTTGGAGAACCTTCATGAGTCATCTAGAAGCCCCAAAAGGTCAAAGTAGTCAAAGTGGTTGCAAAGAAGAAATTATTTAAATAATAAAGTG
>JZKD02S2436881.1:70916-82973 GCA_000966675.3 Picea glauca
AGTTTTCCATGTTTCATGCTTAAAGAAGGTTATAGGTGACAAGATCCCAGTTCAAACTATATTGCCAGAACTTGACGAAGAAGGAAAAATCATATTGGATCCTGAAGCCATCACTAACACAAGAATTCGCCAACTGAGGAATAGATCCATTTCAGAGTATCTCATTAAATGGAGGAAACTACCAGATGAAGATTCCACTTAGGAAGATGAGTCTTTTATACAAAAGTATCTAGAGTTACTCAAGCATTGCGGACAACACTTTTCACAAGGGGAGGGGCATGTTAAGATCTAATATTGGCTCATGACCCCTTAATTGGGGAATATTACATTAGTAATTCCATTTTATTTATGTCGGCTTTATTCCATTAGTTGTAATTATACCTCCTAGTCTCCTAAATATACCAAGGAGACATTTTCATTTGGAATCATCTTGTACTTGAACATTTATGTGGGGTAAAAGGAGGTTTCCCCCTCGAAAAGGCTTATTATCTGAAATTCTCTCTTTTTCAAGGTGTTGAGTACTTATTCTGAGGTTTTTCTATGCTATATTGATATTTGGTTCTTAACATTAGGGAAGGAAACAACTACCCAAAGCATCGAAGGGCAAAGTCACGAATTACCGTCAACCGTTGATCTGGAGTGAAATATGGGAACCGTTAGATCATAATAAAGGGAAGGAGGCGGTCAAATTTGGTGTTAACCACTCCAGTGGAAAGGAGTTTGAATTGAACTAGAACTCCCAAAGCCCGAATTCAAGAAGAAACACCAGCCATCTGATCTAAGGAACACTTTGGGAAATATATTGACCGTTGGATCCAATAAAGTGGAAGGATAGAATAAGCAAGGCCAAAGGCCCGAGATCCCAAATTTTCGAATTCCCAACAACTGTTGGATCATCTTAATATTTTCAGGTCAAAGAAGGATCATTAGATAAACTCAAGTTACTCGAGGTTTATTCTTTGGGGAATCTCACTCTGGGAGAATTGGGAAGTGGGAAAAAGCGAATAACCCGAAGTCCCGAAGGCCGAAATGAATCTGGACCATTGATCTAGAACTGATCATAGTCGTTGGATAAAGGATTCATATGAACCTAATACTGTTAGATCTAGGAGGAGGACATGTGACAGATCATGAGATCCACGTCAGCAAGGACACGTGGCATAATCATATGGTGAGAAGTGTCTAGGTTAAGATGGCACTTTAGGTTACGTAAGTCACGAATCTAGGTGACACATGGAAATCACTTGGACAATTCCAAGTCATTAGTGACATCAATAAGCTACGTCACTTTGGGAGTATGTCCTTAGGGGGAAGCTTGTTTCTACCACCAACAATTGCCCAAAGTGTCGAAGGCCGAAGATAACGCTAATCATTGATCTAATTTAGGAGCATTCTAAACCATTGATCAAGTATAGTGGAAGGACATATTAAATGTAAATCACAAAGTAACGCTAACCATTTATATACTTTGGGAGCGTTCTCAATCGTTGATCAAGCATAGTGGAAGGATAGCATAAGCATAGGTGTTAACAAAAAATAAGCAGTCACCACCACTTATGACTTATTCAGTAGGTTATCACTTCGGATGATCCGAAAGGATCCAGAGGCATAGGAATGACTCTAATTTCTCAGAAGTACCTCAAGAAGCTCAGAATGACCACAACAAATAAAGAAAAGGAAAATATTCAAATTCCTCAAAACTCAACAAAATTGGCATCATCACAAAGAGCGCATTGCAAGATTTCCAACGATGTAAAAAATTCGTCGAACGGAGTTACAGATCGAAAGATATTCACGGTCAAAGTTTTGGTCAACTAGCCAAGTCAACAGGGATGAGTCAGCATCTATACTACTGACGTCGGCATTCTTACAGGGTACGTGGATTAATCAGAGAGTGACACATGTCATGATGACATCAACATGTTGATGTGGCAGCACCAGAGGCTGCCATGTGTCACTCATTTTTGACATTTTCAGGATGAAATATGGGCCAATGAGAAAGTTCCACGTGGCTGTCTGTACAACCACATGGCAAGATGACATGGTAGGAAAGTGACGTGGAAGGATGACTATGTAAATGGATTATGTAGACCAATGAATGGCTACCACATGGCCTAGTCACGGGCTTTCACGTGGTAGCAGGCAAATTCCCAATGAGGGCCAGAAACCGAAAATTCAAATTTTAAAAGGGGTTGGCCGGTGGCCAACCCCCAGTCGACGAAATCCAGAGCAGTGTTCCACCATATATGGACAGGCCACCAATTGTAGTAATAGTTTTGGTAGTTATTCCAAACACAAACGTTGATCTGCCAAATCTGAACCGATCCGCCAAGTTTAGCGCCAACATTTAAATGGTTGTAATATTATAGACAAAAGGGGGAGGCCCGCGGGTTGGACCACGGGACCTCCCCAACCACAATCTTTTAATACACATCCACCAACCACTAGGTCAACGACCTTGCTGGTAAACTCCACTCGACTTATTTTTTAAAAGGATAATTTTGCCAATGCACGAGGAGGAAGAGGCAGGGAGCGTGAAGGTATGACCGGGGCATGGATCCCAATGCAACATTAATGAATTAATTGCACACCTTCTCAGGTAAGTGAGGGAAGAGTTCCCTCACTTTGTTTTTCTCAATCCACTTTTCCTTGCTTGGATGTGTGCCCTTTAAGCCCACTCAAAGATAATTGACATCACCCCGGTGTGAAGTCCTTGTTTTCCTGTCCAGGATGATATCTTCCTTCATCTCATCCAAGTAATCAGGAGAAAACTCATCAACTAAAGGTAGTGAAACTTCCTCACCTTGATCCATGATCATTGGAGGTTCAAAATGTTTCAAGTTTTCTACGTTTACAACTGAGTAAATATGCATATATGGTGGAAGATCTAAATGAAAAGCATTGGTGCTGCTTTTCTCCAAAATGGTGAAGGGTCCATATCAGATAGGCTTTAGTTTCTTTCCTTCACCCTTCGACCACTCCTTTCTGATGTGAATTTATACTTGGTATCCGATCCAGAACTGATGATCAACCCTGTGCTTGTCATGTTGAGCCTTATACCGTGCTTGACATTTTTTCAACTGCTCCCTGACTGCTTGGTGCACTTGCTGGATCCTTTGAATGAACTTGTGGGCCCTGTATTTATTTCTTTCTTCATTTGAATCGACATATTTCCCATACATCAAGTCCAAAGGGACCTTAGGCAAGTATCCAAAACATGTTTCAAACGACGAACACTGAGTGAAGGAATGTAAGGCTCTATTGTAATCATGTTGAATATAGTGTATCTGGTCATCCCACAACTCGAGATGCTTGCTGCAGTAGCCTCGAAGAAAATGTACCTCTGTTTGGTTAACAACCTATGTCTGACCATCGATCTATGGATGGGAAATCCGTAATCCTCTTCAACTTGCTATCCATCATTCTCCACAAACTTGTCCAAAACTCTCCAAGGAATCGAGTATCTCGATCTAGGATAATGGATGTGGGCAACCTGAAGTGGACCCAAACATACTGAAAGAAGACATTAGTAGTCTGCTCAGCAGTGACCTGCTTTTTACATGGCATCAAGATAAACATTTTTCTAAACATATCCACTACTACATACAAGTAGTCATGACCCATTTTCAACATTGGTAAACCGCCTACAAAGTCCATGGAAATACTTTCCCATGGATGAGACGGAACAAGAAGTGGTGAGTACATCCCCAATTTTCTATTAGTGGGCTTACAAGTAGAGAACATCACACATCCCTTTACATACTTGGTTACAATTTATTTCATCTGAGGCCAATAAAAAAACCTTTGCAGATGAGCCATGGTTTTTCCTACCCCAAAATTCCCAGACACAAGAGAAGTGTGAGATTCTCATATTACATGGACTCATTCACTTTTAGGAATACATAGCTTTCCAGGATGGTAGAGTAAGTTCACCTGTAGAAAATAGTTCTCCACCTATGCACCATGGGTTAGATTCTCAAATACATCTTTAAAATCTTCATCAACAACATATTGTTCAACATAGCTATCCTGAGATAAAGAAGCATTCTTCAAAACAATAGAAGCAACAATAGGAGGTATAGAAAGCACATCAAATACGTTATACTTGTACCCTTTTAATACTTGATTACCAAATGGAACTGTTGAAGAAAACCCATCCACCTGTAATGTCAAGATTGTTGTATCTTGGTTTGTGCTTGGATATACTATAAGGGATGATGATCTGTATGTATGATTGTTTCCTTCCCTAACAAGTAGTGTCTCCATTTTTTCACACTTTGAACTAATGCATAGAACTCTTTATCATATGTAGGATAGTTAACAACAACTTGGTTAAACTTTTTAGAGTGGTAATAGATAGGATTATGATTTTTCATCAATACTGCACACATGGCGTAACCGTTGGCATCAGTCTCGATCTCAAATGGTTGCTGAATATTCTGTAATGCTATTACTGGTGATATACTGATATTTTCCTTCAAGGTGTCGAAGGCCTTTTGTTTCTTTCCTCCCCACTGAAAAGTGTTCTTTACACTGGTCAAGGCATGCAAAGGAGATGCAATAAATGAGAATTTTGTGATGAATCTCCTCTAGTACTGAACTGCACCCAAGAAGATTCATACTTTAGTTACATTTGTGTGCTCAGGACAATTTAAAATTACATCAATTTTGGAAGGATCAATTTTCAATTGTCCTCCTCCTACAATATGACCTAAGTACACCAGTGCAGTCTTGCCAAACTCACATTTGGACAATTTTACATACAACTTTTCCCTTCGCAAAGTATCTAGTACTTGATTTACATGTCGTACATGTTCATCCCAAGTCCCACTAAATATAAGAATGTCATCTAAATACAAAATTACAAAGTCATCTAAGAATGGTTTGAATACATGATTCATTACATGCATGAAGGTTGTTGGGGAATTACAAAGCCCAAACGACATAACTAACCACTCACATAGACCCTGTTTGGTTTTAAAGGAAGTTTTCCATGCATCTTGTTCTGCAACCTTCATCTGATGGTAACCACTGCACAAATACAACTTAGTGAAATAAACAATATTCTTTAATTGATCAAGTAAATCATCTATACAAGGAAGAGGGTATCGATTTTTTATTGTGATTTTTTGAAGGCTTGATAATTGACACACATTCACCATGTGCCATCCTTCTTTGGCATCATCACAATCGAAGAACCACACAGAACCGCATAGAGATGAGCTGGGCTTGATGACCCCTAGATCCAACAAGTCATGTACATGTTTCTTGATCTCCGTGATCTCTATAACCGACATCATGTAAATGCTCACATTAGGAAGGGGAGAATCCTGTTGAATATGTATTTCATGTTAGATTTCCCTCTTAGGAGGTAATCCATCTGGTTCTTGAAGGATCTCATCATAATTAGAAACAATATCAATTCATTCTTTTTTATGAGAAGGATGACATCCTTGGAAGGCGTCAGATGTTCCAACATCCTTTTCTCTTACAACCATAATTACATATCTCTTATTAGTGTTTATGAGTCTTTTCATTTGTCATGCACTAACAAGTGTTGTGTTTTCCTTCATACTGTGGGCTCTAACAATGTATTCCGCTCCTCCTTTAGTAAGGTGATATTTGTTCTCATGAGGAAAGAAGACTGCTTTTCTATCATAAACATATGGACTCCCTAATAGTATGCCACATATATCAAGTGAAACAACATCCAAATAAACTTCATAAACCAACTTTGAAGCAATAGAAAATATAATTCCACACTTCTTGGTGACATTAAGTTTTTCTTTGTCGCATACCCAACCAACAGGATAAGACTTTGGATGTGGTTTTGTTTCAAGGACAATTTTTTTGACAAGTGTCTTAGATATTAAGCTAACTTGGGAACCCAGATCAAACAAAGTATCAATCTTAGTATGCTTAGATACAACCCTTATGTGAAATAATTCATTCCTCTTTCTTTCATCATCATGAGATTCATTAGTGGAACTTGAACTAGCATGAAGGGAACCTTTACCTTGTACTCCAACCGAGGTGATCTTTTCCTCATCTCTTGAATCGGAACCAAGATCTTGTTGTACTATAGAAATGATATTTGTCTTCTCCTTTCCACCTAACTTCTTTTGTATTTTCTCCGGATGCAGTTTCCAACAATGCTCATCATCATGGCCATCCCTCTTGCAATGAGTGCAAGATGGCTTTCCTTCTCCCTTCTTTGTAGTGGCGGTATTTTTTTCCTTTCTTTTAAACTTTCCTTTAAACTAATTATGTGGGAACTTGGAAGGCTTCTTTATGGGATCTTCTTGAACATTCTTTCCTATGCTTTCAAGATGTGTGGCTTTCACACAAACTTCATCAAGACTGGTGGGGTTAAATAACAATAAAGTGTGAAGAAGATAACTGTGAAGTGCACCAATATACTTCATTAAAGTTTCATAGTAATCTAAAGGAATGTTTAGTGAAAGTGATTTCTTCCTAAATTCCTCCATGAAACTTTGTAATRKTTGACCTTTACTTTGTCTTAAAGTTTKCCATTCCATCATTGCTTTATGTAAATAACCCAATGGATAAAATTGCTTCCTTATTGCTGATTTAAATTCCGACCATGAGGAAAGAAGATTACCACACTTAMTTCTGTCCTRAAGCTTTCTCTCCCACCATAYGAMARCAGTGCYTTCCAAYYGAAGAGAGGAAAATTTCACTTTCACTTCCTCTTCATCARTCTGTTGTACAYRGAAATATACTTCAACYTGTCGGATCCAATTATCTAGCTTTTCAAGATTATCATCTCCATTAAACATAGGTAAAGAAAATTTCACATCAAGCTTTAATAATGGTTTCTTAAAAGAGGCTTTATGATTAGCATTCGAATGATGAGAATGAGGAGAATGATCAAAGGAAGAAGAGATATAACTCGATGGTGAAGATGGAGGCTAAGGAGGGTCTCCTCCAACCCCTTGGTTCACTAAAGCACTTTCATCTGTTGGTGCTTCTTTTTTCTTCCCTTTCTTTGCTATCCTCTTTTCGTAATCTCCATACATTCGCTCGACCATATCTGACATGAGATAGAAGACCATATGGAATTTTTTCTCCTGTTCATGACACTTGTCCTCTTCATCCATTTTCTTCCTTTGGGATGCACAACCAATCTCTGGGTTGAAAGTCTTAAGTGTTCCTTCACCCTATTTATGCTTGGCCCTAGTAAGCATTCACACTCAACAATTCAAGTCAAAGATGACTACTCTGATACCAACATGATCCAGGATCTTTTCATCGATATGTCTTATTAAAGAATTGTATTAAATGAGCATAAATTAAAGTGCACCATAAAGAAGGAAAGCTCAATAAGAAAGATACATAAGCATCAATTTGAACACAAAAAACTTGATAACTGAGTTCTTCCTTGCTAGACTATGTCTCTGGGTCCTTCTCTCAAATGAGTAGGCCTTTTTATTAACTTAGCAAAAGAATTTGGAAAAATACATAAGTATACCTCATTCTGGAATTAAGCTGTAGAATATTTGCTCAGATCAGAAAAAATACAACACCATTGAATTCGTGGCATTGAATTACCCAAAAATGATTGTCTCCACGCTTCAATATGACTCTGGAACTCCCAGGCCCATGAGAAATTTTGTCTCAATTTCTGTGTCTGCAACCTACAATTAATTCATTAATGCTTCATTGGGATCCATACCCCGGTCGTACCGTCATGCGCCCTGCTTCTTCCTCCTTGTGCATTGGCAAAATTCTCCTTTTAAAAAATAAATCGGGTGAAGTTTACTAACAAGGCCGTTGACCTAGTGTTTGGCAGATGTGTATTAAAATATTGTGGTTGGGGAGGTCCTAGGGTCAAACCCATGGGCCTCCCCCTTTTGGATATAATGTTACAACCGCTTAAATGTTGGTGCTAAACTTGGCGGATCGGTTCAGATTTGGCGAATCGACGTTTGTGTTTGGCGGAACTACTGGAACTGTTACTACAATTGGTGGCCTAGATGGAAATGGTGGAACATTGCCGAATTTGGTGGACTGGGGGTTGGCCACCGGCCAACCCCTTTTAAAATTTGAATTTTTACTTTCTGGCCCTCATTATGCATTTTCCTGTCGCCATGTGGCAGCCCATGACTGAGCCACGTGGCAACCATTCATTGGTCCACGTCACTTTCCTTCCATGTCATATTTCCACGTACTGTATGGACTACCACGTGGTTGTACAGACTACCACTTTGCACATTCCCATTGGTCCATATGTTGAACTGAAAATGCTGAAATTGAGTGACACGTGGCAGCCTCTGGTGCTTCCGCATCAGCATGATAATGTCATCATGACACATGTTGCTCTCTGATTGATTCACGTACCCTGTATGAATGCTGACATCATCTGTACTGATGATTACGTCAACAGTACGAATGTTGACTCATCCCTGCTGAATGGGCTAGGTTGACCAAAACTTTGACCGCAAATATCTTTCGATCGCTAACTCCATTTGACGAACCATTTATGTCGTTGGAAATCTTGTGATGTGCTCTTCACGATGATGCCAATTTTGATGAGTTTTGAGGACTTTGAATTTTTTCCTTTTCTTTATATGCTAAGGTCATTCTGAGCTTCCTGAGGTACTTCTGAGAACTCTGATTCATTCCTAGGCCTCTCTGGATCCTTTCGGATCACCGAAGGGATTGAACTACCTTAGATTTCTAGTAACCCATGTTGGAATTACTAAAACAACTGAGAGGGGGGGTGAATCAGTTGTATTTGAGCTTAAACAATCTTGAGTCTATTTAAACATTATTAATATTTCTTCATGTGATCATCAACAATATACAACATATGGACAGTAAAATTAAAGAGCATCAGTCACACATAATGTATACATAGAGACAGATTTTTCACGAGGAAACCCATAAAGGGAGAAAACCTCTTCTTCTTCAAAATGATAGGCAGTCTTTTAAGTTCTGTACATCATTTATAATTGAGCACCAACTCAATGTGAGGCTGCTACCTCTGTTTTACAAGCTGCAACTTGTTTGAGAGCACCAACTCTCTGGTTTTTCTAGCACCCACTAGAATGAAGCACCAACTCCCTCAATGTTCCAGCACCAACTGGATGGAAGCACCAACTTCCAGTTACACAGGCTCCAACCTGTATAACAGAGAACACTTGTTCTCCCTTGCGCCACCCTGCCACCGTAGTTTCTCTGGCTATAACCAGATGGAAGCTACAACTTCCTGTGTTCAAGCTCTCACTTGAACCTCTGAGGACAATAGTCCTCCCAAGCACCTCCCAAACTCCCTAAAATATAAATGAATAAATAAACATTCAACTACACAGATAATTCAATTCTTACCAATCTTTCTTTGTTCTGTAATACTGGTCTTCTTCTAACTGTAATGCAGTTCTTTTCTTCCTCTGTTTGTTCCTCAGGTCTGCTCTGCATCCACTTCTTCTGTCATTCTGCTCAGCTTCAAATTTTCTTCATCATCTGTTACTCTTCCCTGAGTTTCATCTCACACTGTGCATATTCTTCATCTCACTCTGCATTCTATGATTTTTCCTTTCTTACAGTCTCATTTATTTTTCATCCAGAACAACCAACCTCACACAGTTTGTCTCATTTTCTTTTATACACACATCCACAGTGGTTGCACTTCGCATTTCCTTCAACAAAATAAAGACAATTGTCCAAGCAACTGAAATGCCAACTGATTGGAAATCATGAGTCCGTTTCGCTAACAGATTCATAACTGAGAAGTTAACTGTGAGAGAGAACAGTAACCTTCCGATCATATTCCAATTTATCCGTGCCGTTGGATGAACTTTATTGACATTGCCTTTAAATCGGGTTTTGGCATTTTGGCAATCCCGTGCTGAGTGTCTCGACACTTCAATTCGTGATCTCCGAAGTTCTGAAATAGAACTTTTCTACACTAGCTCCTTCCCCAATATGACTATGGTCATAACCAAGCGCCTATGCAAAAAGCGCTTTCACGATTTCTTATTTCGTGAATTTCAACACTATGCTACGTTGACCTCAAGTCAATGAAATTTCGATTGCTTGCCACATGTCCTGTGATTCGATGGTCCATATTTTATCTTGATTCAACGGCTGCGATTGAATCGCGATTTCGCATATCACGATTTCGACATCCTTGATGTCCAGTGTTTTTTTCACTTCAAAATCCCGATCCACGAAACTCCGAAATGGGGTCTGATCAACGATCCAGATCTGATCTCGATTCAACGGCTGCGATTAAATCGGGATTTCACATATCGTGATTTTGACATTCATGTTGCATTGTTTCTTTTCCTCTTGATGTTGCGATTCACGAAACTCTGATAAGGACTGGAGTCAACGGTCTAGATTCAATCTTGATTCAGTGGTTGCGATTAAGTCGCGATTTTTCATATTGTGAAATCGGGATTCCTGTGGATGATATTACTTGACATCTCCAACTCTCGATCCCTGAAACTTCGACATGGACAGGAATCAACGATCCAGATTCAACCTTAATCTGACGGCTCAGATTAAATCACGATTTCGCATATCGCGATTTCAAGAGGTTAGGGAACATCGTTCCTTTGACTCTCCAGTCAACAAACTGACGATATATCCCCACGTGTCCTTCCTGATGATGGACGGTCCTCCTTTTTTCGGAGTTTTGTGAGCCCGCTACTCCTTGCACTTTAAAGAACGTGCAGGTTCTCCTTGATCCAACAATGGTCGGGTCTTACGCTTGGATCTAACATCTGAGATCTGTCCTCCTCTTTAGTGCTCTTCTTGTCTACATTCAGATCTGACGACCCTCATTATTTCAGAAACTTGAAGGAGATCCAACGAACATAAATGATTCTCAAACCTTACGGTGCTACCTCTTCAGCGTGCTCTTATTCAGATCTGACGGTCATCGCGAATTCAGGAAGGGATCCAACGAACATGGTTGTTGCTCTTTCCCGATTATTACTGCACCGTTGATCATCACTGCTGTACTCAAGCCATCATCACTATTGTACTTTCCATCAATGACAAGCATACGCTGCCTGTAAAAGATGCCAAAAATCCTCTGTACATTCTTCCTGTACTCATGCCATCTTCACTGATGCCTGTCTGTTACACTCTTCCTGTACTTATGCCATTCTTCTATTTTCCTGTCTGTTACAAACTTCCTGTACTCATGTCATCTTCATTGTTGTACTTTCCATCAATGACAAGCATTCGCTGTCTGTTAAATATTTTCCATTCGCTGTCTATTAAATATTTGCCAACAATCTCCCCCTTTAGCATTGATGGCAACACAAGAACCCATATGCATTCAGTCTCAACTCTCCTCCTGAACTCTTTTCTCCCCCTTTGACATCAATGTCAAAGAAGAAACATTCTTCCCCTGATCTTGTTGCAAAACATACTCCCCCTATCAACTATAAGCATCTAGGAAATACACCAGATATTCAATAAGTACTCCCCCTGACCAGGTGAACAGATTAGGCACAAGAAATTATAACCCCCAACTTTTGATGAAGATATCCAAAAGGGGTCGCATCTAATGGTTTAGTAAAGATGTTAGCAATTTGTTCTATAGAAGGTATATAATTCAACTGAACAATTCTGTTTGTAACTTGTTCTCTGAGAAAATGATACTTTATAGGAATATGCTTAGTCTTGGAATGAAGAACAGGATTCTTGGAGACACTAATAGCACTGGTGTTATCACAATGAATTGGGATGGGATCAGTGTAAGTTACCTTCAGATCTGCAAGAGTTTGTATCATCCATAAAATTTGTGTGCAGCAAGTAGCAGTGGCAATGTATTCTGCCTCTGTGGTGGATAATGAAATAGATCCTTCCTTCTTACTAAGCCATGCAACTAATGAGTCACCTAGAAAAAATGCTCCTCCACTGGTGCTTTTTCTCTCATCAACACAGTTTTCCCAGTCTGCATTTGAATAAGAAGTTAACTGGAAATTCTGATTTCTAGGATACCACAGACCATAAGTCATTGTTCCCTTCAAGTATTTAAATATCCTTTTGACAACTACCAAATGACTTTGTTTAGGA
>JZKD02S2436881.1:108137-139531 GCA_000966675.3 Picea glauca
TTTGTGTCCCTGCAAGTTAATAAAACCAAAAGGAAAGAAAAATAAACCCAAATGAGGGAGGATTTGATACCTACTCCCCAGTGGAGTCGCCAGTCTGTTTGCACCCAATTCGTCACCTGGTGAGAAAATCGAGGGTGCTTACATGCCCTGTTGGGTCTTGCAGGGCACGACAGCTGTGTAAGGAAAGGTTAGAGAATACAAAACAAAATACAAGCTAGAATCAACTGAAAACAAATTAAAACTGTGAAAAGAAACAACAAACACCAAAAAAGACAGATGTCACCAATGGTTTTGAGCTGGTCAATTGATGAAATCGGAGCACGATGAAGGAAGAGAACTGTGGTTCCTTCTTCCCCCAACGGAAGGCTCTTGAGGCCCTCACAAAGTTTTCTTTCCTTACAATGAGAAGAATTGAGTATGACAGTGAAATAACTCCCATCGATGTTGCCAGTGTGTTATCATTAAAGAATGAGTCCTTAACAATCTTAGCTGCATAACAATGCCTGCAAATTCCTTGCGAAAACAATGTATCTTCATGGATTTTTATAGCAGATCCTCGGGCGATTATGTAATCTCTTCAAAGTGTGAAAAGGGGCCCTTTAGGGCTTCCTTAGGTCATTAACCCGCCTACCATGTGGATTCAGCTCGGATTTGGGAGTCAAATCAGATTGGGAGCCGGTCTGTAAGCAGTTGGGAGGCCGATCGATTCAATAAATGCGTCGTTTTAGCAGGTGCGCGGGTTTTTGCGCTGACAGCTGCGCATCGTGCGTGCATGTGCGCAGAGTACGTTCTTGTCCTGCGCATGTGCGTGCGCACCAAACTACTATAAAGCACCCTTCAATTTTTGGTTACTTTGTATAGTTTTTTGACCCTTCTGGAATGCAGTGAAATTAATTCAGTGCCATGAATGACTTCATTGTTGTTTTGATGATGCAGATTTCTTGTCACCATGTGCGGAAAAAATTTCAGTGATAAAAAAGAGGCTCACCCTGTTGACAAGGCCGCACCCACAACCCTACACCATTGGATGGCTCTTCCAAGGAAGCGATATCCACGTCAGCCAACAATGTCGCTTGTCATACTACATCAAGCCCTTCAAAGATGAGGTATTGTTTCATAAGGTTGATGGATGATATCCTGTGACCATTCACCAATAATTTTGTAGTGGTGTATCTGGATGACATCCTCATCTACAAAAAGACATGGGTGGAACATTTGCAGCATATTCGGCAAGTTCTGCACACCCTGCGACAACACAAGCTATATGCAAACTTGGAAAAATACTCCTTTAGCATGGACAAGGTCCATTAACTGGGATACATCATTTATCAGCATGGCATACATGTGGATCCAGCCAAGATCTAGGTCATCTGTGACTGGCCAACCCCAACCACACTCACTGAGCTTTAGAGCTTCTTGGGCCTTGCCAATTTCTACTGCAGGTTCATGTTGGGATTCTCCCATATTTCATGGGCCCTCAACCAAGTAACGAGGGGTGGTGGTAAGGAAAAATTTGTGTGGGGCCGGTCCCAACAACAAACGTTCGATGATTTGAAGCAGCGCTTGTGCTCATCCCCAATACTTTCATTACTGGACCTGCAACATCCCTTTGAGATCAAGACAAATGCTTTAGACTATGTTGTGGGCGTCATTCTCACTTAGCACAGCCATCCCGTGGCCTATCATAGTGAGACACTATCAAATGCTATCCGTCAGTACCCTACTTATGAAAAATAAATGTACTCCATTGTGCAAGACTGCTGCCAGTGGAGACATTACATTCTTGGGAAGGAGACAGTGATCCATACTGATCATAAGCCATTGCAGTTCATGCAGACACAAGGAAAATTGTAGAATGACCGCCATCAGAAGTGGTCCACATAATTTCAGGAATTCCACCTCAACATCAAGTATAAAACATGAAGTACCAACCAAGTCGCTGATTTCCTCAGCAGACTGCTAGCCGCTAAACTCACCATGGTGCTAGACTCTTGCAACCATGAGATCTATGGATGGCCCCAACTCTATGAGACAAACTTGTACTTCGCCACCACCTACCAAATGTTGGGCACAAACGTAGTTGTCGCTAATTTCCATATTCAGGATGGGTTGTTATGCTGTCTGGGCCATATTTGCGTTCCATCAAGCGAGCGAGAAAAGATTATATGGGAAGCCCTCTACAATCGGGTGGCAAGACACTTCAGCATCTAAAATACAGTGGAAATTCTATCGAAACATTTATACTGGATGAAACTTCGAGAGGATGTAAGCAAGTATATCAGGTCTTGCACTACCTGCACTATTGCCAAATCGACCACTAAGAAATAGGGCTTGTACACCCTTCTTCCTACTCTTGATAAGCCATGAGAGTCCATATCAATGGATTAGATGTCAGGCCTCCCATCCACCAAGAGGGGAAACGACTGTGTTTTTGTGGTTGTTGATCACTTTTCTAAGATGGAGATTCTGGCTGCCAGCAAGAAGAGCATCACAACAGAGGCCACTACCAAGCTCTTCCTTGAACGAGTCTGGGTACATTTTGGAATCCCATAAAACTTTTGCTCAAATCGGGATAGTCAGTTTATTATCATATTCTGGTCGAGCCCATGGTCACTGCTGGACACCAAGCTCACCAAATCGACGGCCTTCCATGGGGAAAACTAATAAACATAAATCAACACCCCTACTTCTATGGGGAAAAATCCCCCTAATCTAGGTCTAGTGACTAGGCAGAGCGTTGACACCTTAAAAGACTGAAAAGCTTATATTCTACCCAAATCCAACAAGACCTAATGATAATTAAGGGAAGAGAGAGAACATCGAAATGTGTACCTTAAATCCTTCTGGATGTTGTCGATCCCTTCCTGTTGCCATCTGTTCCAAGATTGCAGGCCTCCTCCCAAAGCCAGTCTGAAAGAACTTTACAGAACAAACTATGACAACATATGCATAAATATAAAGATCATATAAAAGTATATATGTTAATGAAAATCATTTATAAATGTGAACATAAAGAAATAAATATCTGGGACAAGAAGTTTCTCTTTTATTAATAACAAAATTAAAAGTTACAACTTGAATCTTGTTGGCGCCACTCCATGAACCTCACTCGGGTTCCTCTACTTTGAATCCAAGTGCATTATTCCCAATATCCTATCCTCACAACCAACATGCCAATATAGGAGAAAGGGATGGATTGTATAAGGAGGATGGATGGAAGGGAATGCTGAGGATGAAACTTAGAGCATGATGCAAAAAGGCTTGGAATACAAGGGAGAAATTTTGGCAGAGTTCACTTGCCTCTTCTTTCATATATCCAAATGACCCCCCTAGGGCCCTTTTAATATGGAGAAATGATGGTTATTCAGTTTTCAGAAGGGCTACAAGAGGTAAAATGGTTGTGCAAACTAAAATAGCCCGTAAACTCCGCCGAAAAGTGCGAAATTTATATGTTTTTGCAATTTTTTACAGTACACACGGTCTTTCAGGTATGCAGTTAGCGTATGTACGCGGGGTTTTAGGTATGCAACTAGCATATGTACACACTCTGCATATGTATCAGGGTTCATACACCATATAATTTTTTTTTTTTCGAGGAACTCCAACAAAAAGGTTTGGAATATGTGTGAATGAGTAGGCCAACATCAGAAATGCATAGTAGTGTCATTTTGATTTATAACAGATGCCCCATAATGTGTGAGGTCAGAAGAGAAAATAATGGCTAAAATAGATTAAAACATATTTCATAAAGTGGGAAGGCACTAGATTCGATTCAACTCAAGCGAGTATCCATGAGCACATAATCTACAATAAAATAATAATTATCGAGGTGGGCATATCCATGCTCAGGAAAAACTAAGCATGGATGCTAATAAAGTACATTGTATATCCATGTCATATATAGTAATCATGGCTACCTGACCAATGTGGATGCCAATATAAAGTGTAGCCACGAATAACACACAATGGATTTACATCTCAACATCATCGGAAGATGTACAATGTTATATGAATCTTTAGGAGGCATTAATTCTTGTGGCTAGATATGATCACTTCCTAAGGCCATACTAGATCCTAATTCTTGCATAAGAAATTGAAGGTCAAGAGACTGATCATATAATGACCGACTCAGGTCGCAAGACTTCCCCTTGGACAAGAGCACGAAACATGAAAATACTCAGGAATCATGTTATTGACATAAGTCTGTGGCACAGGAGGCCCCACAAACTCTCCATATGTTTGGAATATTAACTAAACGAAGGAGCACACAACTCTATGCAATGAGATCAACTTCCTAAGGCCATACTAGATCCCAATGCTTGCAGAACAAACTGAAGGGAGATTTGGGAAATGGAGCGGACCTACAAGGGAAGTTGTAGCAACGAGGATCCTGACGTAACCATCATGAAAATGTGAAGTTACCTTCTTGTTTATTATGGTTTATTTATTTATTTTTAATGTGCCAGCTAGGATAGTTTTCACACTTTTTCCTTTTTTCTTTTCTTTTCTTTCCTTTTTTTTAAAGCATGAGAAGAACGAAGATTATCCGACTAGGACTTGTTTTCTTTTCTTGTATTTCCTATGGCTAGAGATGATTACTTCATAAATTGAGCAATAGCTTCAAGATATTCAAAACTCAGGTAGGAGTATAATAGGAGTATAAGACTCACTACTTCAAGGTATTCGACAAGCTGTAATGGAAAGACTAGACGACCTGAATCATTAGGCACCAAACTGCATTGATTCTGAATGTGAACTTGATAGAAATCTCAGGATGGCTGACTCATGAAGGTCAAGAGACTGATCATAGAATGACCGACTCAAGTTGCAAGACTTCCCCTTGGACAAGAGCACGAAACATGAAAATATTCAAGAATCATGTTATTGACATAAGTCCGTGGAACAAGAGGCACCACAAACTCTCCATATGTTTGGAAGATTAACCAAATGGAGGAGGACACAACTCTATGTAATGCAAACAAATTCCTAAGGCCATACTAGATCCCAATGCTTGCAGAACAAACTGAAGGATGTGCTTTGTCCAAGGGTGACTAGATTGCTGCCAACAAAAGAGAATGTTTCCCCATCCCCTCTTTTTGGAATATTAGATTTTTTTGTCTTTTTCACGTATTTAATGAGCTTGAAAAAGAATAAAAGAATGATATTTTACAAAGGAGGAATGCGTTTCGTGTGCAAGAAAACTGGTTACAAGAGCATGGAACATACTAATGCTCAGTGCAAGGAGACATGTGCAGGATAAAGACACTTGGGAAACTTCCTCCATGGGTCAAGGTGTCATATCGCAAAGGAAAAAATGCTACAAGGATTACACCTAAGGAATGCTATAAAGGTTTAGTAATAGCAAAATGGAACCGACATTAGGCCAAAGATACAAGAATGATACATGTGATGCGATTATAGAATGACACAACGAGACTTCTTCATTGTAAAGTTTTACAAGCCCATAGAAGGTAAGCTCGATGGTTTTTCAATTTTAGAGAGTCTGAAAAACACTAAAAGAAGACTCCAAAGTGTTATTTTTTGTACAATTAGATCCCCAAGCCCGAAAAAGTATAAAAAAATACTTGGGAATACTCTCTCGACAAGATGAATCTCCCAAGGTGCACCTTTTTCGTAAGTTGAGTCTCCGAGGTCTGAAAAAGGTTTAAACTTATATCGGAGAACTATAGTTCAAGGATGATTTTAAGGATGGAAATTTATTTTAAAATGTAGAAACCTTGGCGAATCTAACTAATCCTTCATATGCCAACTACAAAATTCTTGGCGATATTTTTATAAAAATATTCAAATTTATAAGGATTTTATATAGTTTGTATAAACTTTTGGCAATTTTTAAGGTAAAATAATTTTATCTTGTAGAATTTGGGCGAATCATTTTTAGAATAGCGAATATTTTTTTGGGAATAACCATGGAAAATTAGCCCATGAGAAAAATTTAGCCCCTAAAATCATCCCTTCTATAGTTCCTTTTTTCGTAAATTTAGTTCCCCAGGCCCGAAAAAGGGATAAAATTATACTTGTGAAAACTCACCCGATGGGATGTATCCCCCGAGGTATTCCTTTTTCCTAGTTAATCTATTGGCTAGAAAAAGGGTTAAACTTATGCCAAATAGATGTTCTTTCTAGACCAATTAATGAGTGTGAAAGAAACAAGGTCACTCAACGATATTTTCCTGTTAAGGGAGTCTGAAAATGGCTTAAAGAAGACTTCAGGGGTGTCCTTTTTTGTAAATAATCTCCAAGGCCTAAAAAAGAGATAAACCAAAACCAAGGAGAATGACCCTTTTGCGTCACTTTAGCTCCTCAGGCCTGAAAAGGGGTAAATTTATAGCTGAGAAAATTCTCGTAGTGAACCGTGGCTCCTAGGGCATACCTTTTTTGTCAATTAGCCATCCAGACTGAAAAAGGGGTAAAATATCATCGGATAGATGTGCCTTAAAATTTCAGTTTGACGAGCATGAAGGGAAACAAGATCGATTGTAAATATTTTCAATTTTAGGGAGTCTGAAAAGAACTTAAAGGAGACTCCAAGGGGGCTCCTTTTCGTATGTAATCTATGCAAGGACGAAAAGGATAAATAATCTCTTGCTAGATGTCACTTTCATAGTTTAAATGAGCTTGAAAGGAAACAAACCATGCTCTAGGGGTTTCCCAAGGGTTGAAGCCAGAAAAATCATTTGAGAAGAGAAATGAGGCTGAAAACTGAGTCATGATGGGGTTAAGAAGGACTCCTGAGCCTACATGAAACTCACATCATGGACGTCGAAATGCAACACAAGGATCTACCTAGGGCATCCATGGAGGGAAAGGATCTACCACCTAATTACGACACTTCTAAAGCAACATAGTGTTAATGTTATGGTAGCTTCGGGAGGTATGAACCTCTATTGTGACCTATGATGAGATTAAAATACTATGGAAGGAAGCAAAGAAGTTAAGGAAACCCTAGACAAGTTGTCGGCTGGATAAATATATTTATTATGAATTTATTAATACCTAGAAGGAGAAGTTGGCCCCAGTTAGCCTGCCCAATTCACTAAAAATACAGGGCACCGGTTCTCATTTTCATTATCTAAGTAGTTACAGAGAAAGCCAATTTCTACACAAGCAGCTGAGTTTCTGCGCAGGCAGTTGCAGGCAGCAACAGTTTGGTGCGCAAGTTTTCTGGGAGAGCTAGGAAAGGGGAGCGCTAGCTTTCTGGGTGGGATTATCTGATCAACTTGGTTTCTATTCTTTCTTGGTGCATTAGCCTCTCTTGGCTATTGGATTGCTACCAGTATTATCTTCTCTGTCAAGGTCAAGGTGCCTATGGTTGGGTGATGAGGGTATTGTCAATGGTAAAACGAGCACAATATTCTATATTCTAACAGGTTATGGGCCCACACCTCCTTCAGTTAGCGTAAACACTGGAAGGAAGCATAACCTCTAGGATATTGAGCTCATTGAGGAACTGCCACTAGGGTTACTAGTAGGAGCAGCTTCCAGAACACTGCAGCTAGGGTTACTAGCAGAAGCAGTTGTAGAAACCATAACCTTCTTGTTGAAGCACCTTGAATGAAAGGATTGACCTAATTTCCAGATAGAAAAGTGCGCCCTCCCCTAAGGATCAATATGACATCATCAACGCACCTTTTCAGTGGCTGGATCTCCCGAAAAGTGAAACCCTAGTTTCACAGAAGTACCAGAGTACCAAAGGTACCAGAAATTCAGAAGCACCAATCCAAAAATCTGCAAATAAGGTTTGGAAGGGCAAAAGTTGGATTTTCTCAGATCCAAGCACACTAGGCTACTCGCCTCAACCAAGTGCATCTCCTGGCACTCTCAGAAGGCCAAGACGTGAAGTTTGATTTTCTGGTCAAATCTAGGGTTTGACCAAGTCAAAGCAGCCATGACATATTCTATGAAGTTAGAGAACAAGTTAGATGGAGCCTCTAACTTCAGAGCATGGAATACAAGGATTGACCTCATCCTTGCCAAGAATAAAGTGCTGGATATCGTGAAGCTAGAGTTTGAAGAAGGAAAAGAGAAAGAACCGCAGAACGTTGCAGCTATGGAGAAGTTCAAAGACGTTGACATCAATTCCATGAGTATCATAGTGGAGTCTATAAAATACCACTTGATACCCTATGTTGGAGCTGCCCTAGATTTTTCACCTCGCGGAATTTTCAATATTTGTTACGTGAGATCTAAAGTTGTTTTTCTTTTTCTTCTTCTTCTGAAATCATAAAACTCTGAAATCTTGTCACCCGAATAGCAATGCCTTTTTCACTTTCAAAAAAGATCCATTTTTCTCAAGGATGTTTTCTCTTTTGTTTTATTTTGGGATATCGCAAGTCGGACACTTTAATTTTTGAATTCACAAGTCCCGAGTCGCGAATCTGCGAACTCATTTTTCAATTTTTCACCCAAGGCATTGACCATCGTAAAACCTTTAACCCTTAATTAGACATCGTCGGGATTTCGCGCCTTGGCATTCGTCGAGGCTAAATTTTCGTTTTGACAGCCCCTAGAGCCGAGAACACGATAACTTTTGTGAGAACCTTGGTCAAGGACTAAAGGTAAAAAACTAACCGTGGTTGATTTTTGGTTCTCAGCACATCACCACTCGACGCTTTTTTTCATAAAGTTAAGCTGTCCAAAACCACGACTCGCGAGATTGCGACATGATTATAGCGAGATTAATTAGTCGCCTAATCTAAGGTTTCCTTCTCATAATTCAAACCTTAATTATCGCTACATCACGATATCGCGACTCGACGTATCATTCTCCCAAAAGTCTGTCTTCGAATTCCCGAGTCGTGATATGACGAGTAAATTAATTATATGATTAAGGGTGTGCTAAATCACTGTTACTATTAATTGAGCTGAAAACGACACTCGCAGTCTCGCGAGTTGATGAGTGAAAATGTTAAGAAATAAATTCACGATGCGGAAAAAAGCGAGAAATTGATTTAGGTTGCTAAGATTTGAATTTTTAAAATTAAAACGAGATACGTCCCGCACATCGAGGTTTGCACACTTCACGAGGTAGCTACTTACTCCCCATAACCCGATTGCCTGTCAAAACCGCCGAACATTGATGACATTAATGAATAATTAGGGTAAATCCACAGACAAATAAGATCGGATTTATGCAATTAATTTGTTTAGATCTGCGATTTGACAGACTTATTTCAAATATATACGAGAGTTTCATTCTGTTTTAAAACATTTCTCATATAGCGCACAGAGCTCACCTTTCTTTGAGAGAACTCATTTCTGCATGTATACACAGGTTTATAGCAGAAGAGAGAAAAAGAAAGTGACATCCATGGCCCTAAGGAGAGCAGCGAAAGCAAATGCCGAGGTTGCAGCATAGGGTCCAGACAACGTCTCAGATACTTCACCTCGGACTGGTGGCTTAGTACCCACCTGGTCGTTTATTTCATATATTCTCCAATCCGAGTTGGTAAACTATTTAGACTCAGATGACGATGACAATGATATTGTAAAAGATGACCTGAACACTAAGTACAAGACAATTGTTCAGTCGGGAATGCACTTGGTTGCATCCAGACCTCGGTTGCTCCCATACTACGACAAGATCTGATGGGCATTGGATCACATCGACCTGCCCACCAGAACTATCGTAAATGATCAACGGACTACGGTCATGACTTTTAGGCCAGAGCATATCCAATCTATGTATAAACTCCCAGCGACTTCTGAATATATATATGGCAATGAATTCCTAGAGGAATTCAAAAAGAAGGAGTGCAAAGAATATGACAAAACCATGCCTGGCCTGATAAAAGATTGGGTTTCGCGTTCCGCGACATTTAGGGCGAATGACAAAGGTGTGTTTTCAATTTCTTCGTTGGAGCCACAGTATATGTATGTGGCGATGATGACTTGTTGGATTTTTGGAAGGGAGGATACCGTGCATTTTTACATCCAGTGGGTACCTCTCATCTTTCAGGTAGCAGAAGGTTCCTCATTCAATTGGGTGAAAATGCTCTCCGATAGTTTGTCCAACAGGGTCACAGAGTACCGGGAGCAAAAAGCAGCTGGGAGACCATACAGATTCTTCATGTTCGCGTATATCATGGACGCGATATGCTCCATGACCCCTTTTCCTTTGATGAATTGGGCTTGGAGTCCAACCCAAGAGAAAACTGTTCATGAGTACCACGATAAACTGTCGGAAAATAATGTAAACAAGTTTATTTATGAGATTTTTAACTAGGTGATGTTGCCCCTGCACATCGCCATATTTGGTCTTTCACCACCCCGCATCTCGGATAGCATTGCTGTGAATCTGAGCAAGATCGTGGACTGGTACGTAGAAGAATAATTCTCCTATTTTAGAGTGTTCGGAGCTGCTGTCCCTCCTCTGGCACTACCACTGTTCATCCCCGACAAGCTGGCCTGTTGGGAGATTGCTCGACAAATAGTGATTGGCAGAGTGAGAAAAGAGCTCAAAGTGTCATCGAAGAAGGTATGGCCATTTTTCCCTGTTCGGCTCAATTCCTATTCCTTATTAGATTTCGGACATGCTAAGGCTGAGTCTGCAACCTTAGAAGACTTGAGCCTATACTCTATTGAGTACAAAAAGCATGATCCTTAAAAAATTGTAAGCACCCATTTGGGAAATTGTGGATTAAAGAGGTTTGAACACGAGTGTTCACCCTCAGATGATGTTTTCCGAGGGGAGAGGTCCTATGCGTAAGTGCAATTTCGAATCAGATCTCTAGCGCCTGAAGACATGGTCTCCGTTTTAAAATTCCAGGAGCATAGGAAAAGATGTCCCCCCGTGGTGCTAGGAGGCTTGGGCCTTTCCAAAGATAAAGAGAAGGATCCTGAAAGCTCTGAGGGCCAAACTTATAACCCCGAGAAACGTCAGTAAGGAGAACATGAGAAGAGTCCTGAACAGGAGAAGAGTCCATAACAGGGGAAGAGTCCTGAACAGGAGAAGACTACTGAACAGGAGAAGAATCTCGAGCAGGAGAAGAATCACGAGCAGGAAAAGAATCCCGAAACAGAAGAAGGGACTACTGACCCACCCAAGGGACATGGTCTAGAGATGGAAGTGAAAAACATAGACCTGCCTAAAACTCAGAATCCAGAGACAGGAACAGAGACGAAGACCTTCGATCCTCCAAAGGAGCAAGACTCACTCGTCACACCAGGAAAAGAGGTGAAGCAGATCGGGGAGCCTATCACCTCGGTCACACCCTTACAGTCGACACAGGGAGATGTTAGCGAGGGATGGATATTTGGTTAAGAAATGAGACCTATAAGGGCAGAGGAACTCCCTCCTCATGAATTCTTTTTTGATAAAAAGAGGAAAGCCGTAGTGAAGTGAGAATTTTATCAAGAGGGAGAGTCCACTGTTAAAAAATACAAAATCATGACAGATGGCAAGAGCAAGAAAAGTGACCAGCTTGCTACTAAAATCGCTGGAACACTGGGCGCCTATGCGACGACAAATCAATTCTCGGTCGGGATGTTAAAGAATCAGCTCAAAGAAAAGAATCGCCTGATCAAGACTCTTGAAGCCAGAGTGGCTTCGGCAGCAGAAAGCGCTAAGAGTCAAGCGAGTGGAGAAATGGAGCTGGCCCGATTGGCCGATAAGAAATAAATCGAGGTCCTCAAAACCAAACTGGAACAAGCAAATTCAGCGATCTGAGATGGTCTGGTACAATCGGGTCAGCAGAGGGATATGATCACACAGTTGCAGGCTCAGTTGGAGGTCGCAGAAAACAAGGTGATCGACATCGATATTGTTAAACTCCGAGCAGCCGATATTCAGAGCACGATCTCCTCTGCTCAACAAAGTCTGCTAAACAAAGTAGGAGAGATTCGAGAAGACTGCTTGTTAATGCATCGGATCTCTGAGAATATAATTGACAAAGAAATAAATGCAGAAGCTGCTCGGATCGCTTTCCAAGAAGCGGTGATCGCTACCAATAATAGGTTTTCGGCAGGGTCTCCTGGACTCACCATTGCCGAACAAACTAGGGGTAATATCTTGTTAAAAAATTGGGAACATGATATTACTTTAAGCAAGGAGCAGGCTCAAAAAGTGACAAATTCGTTAGCAGAAGCCTGCAATGCCATAAATGGTGAACTGTTAGGGATGGAGATTGGAGGTGACACAGAGGTGCTGAGACAGATGAATATATATCGGATTTCTCTCGACATGAAGGACAAGAATGAGAGAAATTTGGCGGAAATCTCTAAGATGGACAGGGTAGGCCCAGCTCAAATCGACAAACATTTGATTCAACCTAGTGCACAACTCAACACCCTAGAACTCGTCAATGTACAAATAGATGATAAACTTCCACAATTATCCCGAGAGTGCTATTTTTCTGAAGCCAGTTGTCAAGCCGAGCCTTCACCGCTTGTATCCCAGTTTGTGAATAGATGTATCATGTACACTGAATCCATGCGAGGAAAAGCACCTGGCACTTCTTGAAAATGGAGTAGGATAAATGGAATGATTTCGCTCCTCCCATCTGTCAAGCGGAACCTTCACAGCTTGTGTTCCAGTTTGTAGACAAATGTATCATATGCATCGAATCTAAGCAAAAACAAGCACCTGGCACCTTTTTGAAAAAGGATTTGGACAGATGGAGTGATTTCGCTCTTCTGAACCGATAGGAAAATTTTATATAAATAGATCACAAAAAGAAGAGATAAGGGGCTGGACTTTTTTGAGATTGATTATAATAGAGTTTTTGCATGAAGGAAGTTAATACAAGCAAATTTGAAGATTCCCGATTCTGTCACGACTATGTTACAAGTTTGTTTCGTTATGTTTTTTGTTTCTTTTCATTTTTCTCTACATAATTGATGTGTATCACTATAATTTAGTACAACCACTACTATAGTGAAGGGATTTTATCCTTCCGTAATTGTTTCTTGTCTTTCCTCTGCACCAGCTATCTGCAGGTGTAAGACCAATTTGTATTTACAGAATTTTATACTTATTTACACCGTGTCAATTATTTCTATGTCAATTTCTTCTTCCATGTATGTGTGAGTTTCTACTGATAGGAACCTTACGTTATCCACGGATAAATGTTCTCCTCTCATTTCACATCTTTACTAAAAAATAATACAGTTACGGGAAAGGGCCTTCAGTTTGCATTTTTATTTTGTTGTTCATGCGAAAATTTCCTTTACTTTGGTCGAATTGAAACAGCATTGAAATTTCTTGTTAAATCATTTCCATGTTAGTATTGTTCCTTAATGAATGTACCTACAACAACTCAACCCAATATTCAACCCATATTATCTAACCAAATACATATCACTTTAAATATTTTTGACACAATCCTTAAAACTGCAAACACCCGGGAGGAATTGGAACACTCATGGGCAACCATTGAACAAGATATTATTACCCAGGAACAGTTGGAAGCTAGACAACGAGAACGTAGAAATCCTCATTAGTTCCTATACCGAAGGTTAGTATAATCCTTTATCAACCTTTCATACTTTCGGATGCCTTGACACTGTACTTTTAAGCCTTAAGTACAGACTCAGTAAGAACATCTTTCTGGCGCCGTTGCCGGTGAATGAAGTTACGAAATCTTTTCCTTGGGAAAATGACAACTATTTCGTTGATAGTGTTACTCTTTGATAGTGAACATAGAGTGCACACCATTTTAAGGCTTGTTAAAATATTTCACTTGGCGACTCCACTGAAACACAAACTAGCATCTGGTAGAAGGCATACCAAACAGAACCCGGATGGCAAGCTGATTACACCTGTTAATAATCCTGAAAAAATCTTAAAAGCGAGAGGCTCGTTTGAGACAACCGCTTCAGTTAATAAATCCAAAAATCCACTTTTAAAGACTAAATGCCCTTCAGAACCTCCTACTTCTGGTAGCCCTCTGTCTGATACCAAAGATCCTGAAGCAAACTACCCAGAATTTAGGAGTGAGCCCATCAGACTTTCCAATCTATAAACAAGGGTAAAGGCCCTTTGGAAAGATCATCATCATTTAACACACCAACCTTTCTTCGGCAGAACTTTCCAGTTTCACCTGATTCAAAAGAGTGTGTTACACCCTCCTTTCCTACTCCCAAGTCGATGGCAGGCATCGGAGGAGGAGGTGGAGGACATCATAATGTCCCTCCTCCCGGAGTATTTTCCAAAGTAGCAGTGAGATACACCCCCCTGGTTTTACTGGTTCTCCTCCATGATTTACCCGACAACTACATCAAAAATCTTCCTAAGTTCACTGGGGAGGGAGATCTAACCGCAGCCGAGCATATAAATTTTTTTGACCAGTTCGCAGACATCTGTGGTATTGAGCATGAGGATGTCTATTTGAGACTACTTGTCCAGACCTTCAAAGGACAGGTCCAAACTTGGTTTCAGAGTCTTCCCGCAGCTTCTATTCGGACATATGACGCCTTGGAAGATGCTTTCCTCAGACAATGGGGAGAGCAAAAGGATCACTTATATTACCTTACCGAGTTTGGATCCCTAAAGAAAAAGAACTCAGAAACTGTTATGGAATTTATTCTAAGATTTAACAAACTCTATAATAAAATTCTAGCCGCTGTTAAACCCTCCGAACCCTCACCCAAAGTAACCTTTGCGGGAGCTTTTGAACCTGATTTTGCATTATTTTTACGAGAAAGAAGAGGAGCCACACTGAATAGAATGAAAGACGATGCTGTCGAAATTGAATCTAATATGATGGCTTCAGGTAAGTTAAAGGCTAAAATAGAAACAGTCAACCGTGATAATAGACGCTATAGGGAACCAGCGGGTCCTTCGGGGTCAAATAGATACACTGACGACAGAGTGGATGATATGGCCCAAATAATTAAAGATCTGTCTAACAAAATCTCTAGGATGGAGTTGGATCAGGCTAAAGCTGATTCTTCTAACAAAAGGGATTTCAGGAGAAATCCAAATCCCCAAAATCAACAGAGGCAAATAAAGAATGAAGATCAAAAAATACAAGCTCCGCTAAAAAATGAAAATTTTATAGGAGCAAGTGACCTCCAAGATTTCGGAGATTCGGAAGATGAAGTTGCATGTTTCAGTGATGAGTGTTCGCAGCCATTTCTGACTAGGGGAGACTATGAAAAATCCTTAAATACCCCTCAGCTGTCTAATGAAGAAGAAGAAGGTGATCATACTGACCTCTGCGTTTCTCAACCAGAAACAGAGATGATAGCGCCTGATTTTCAACCCGGATACAATCTCAGATCAAAAAATAAGACCACCTCAACTGACCAACCTAAGAAAATCCTGCCAAGAGGCCAATCTCATGAACCTCCTTTGGAAGAGACATTGTTACCCAGTAATAAAGTCAAGAAAATAAAGACTCAAGAGTCTGAGGTGAAAAAATATGAAACCCAACAAAGGAAACAGGGCCGATAGATAAAGTTACATCTGCGACTAAACTCACAAGTGATAAAGCGATCTAGACAAACAAGTCGGAAGAAAAAATCTCAGAGCTCTTAACCAAAGAAACGAACAAGGCCAATATATCTTACAATTTCGAAAACGAATTAAATAAAATTAAGATACCGATTCCTTTGGTAGAATTAGCAAAAAACCCAACTTATCGGAAGCAAATTGCCAAAGTGATGGGTGTTTGCGAGCCAAAAATTCACTGCGACGTTATCAACCTAGAATATGATAGACCTAACATCACCTTTGGTCCTCAATTTGAGGGATTCAAAGACAACGTTGCTCCTTTCTATATCACCCTGAATATACATGACCAATTACTGCATAACTGCATGTTAGACTCCGGGGCTTCACATAATGTAATGCCCAAAACTATAATGGAGAGGCTGGGGCTCTAGATCACTAGACCCTATGGAGACCTATACTCGTTTGATTCAAGAAAGGTTAAATGTATGGGAATGATAAAATATCTGGTAGTTACCCTGGCTCAGGTCCCGGTAAAGAGTATCTTGATGGATGTGGTTATTGCAGATATTCCACCCAAATATGGTATGTTATTATCCAGATCATGGGTAGCCAAGTTGGGGGGTTCTCTACAATTGGACATGTCATATGCCACAATCCCAATTTTCGGTGGTCAGTTTACCCGTTTGTACCGAGATACAAGATTAGCATATACTGTCAGTGATCCTCTGAATCCAAATAACTTTCCCATTTACGTTGCAGACCAAGATCCGGGGAATTTCATATTGTCCTTTGATGATGGTTTAGATGGGTGTCCAAGAGAACTTGATATAAAGCAGGAAGAGCTTAGCCCCTTGACTGAAGAAATATGCAAACATGGTATCTGGAAAATGTACTTCGATGGCGCATCGTCCTCTGAAGGAGCTGGTGCTGGCATACTTTTAGTAGCACCTAAAGGTAAGTTTACTGTTCCTTTCTCATATCGTTTGCAGTGGGACATAGATTACACCAATAACGTATGTGAGTATGAAGCATTAAACTTAGGTTTAGAGGTTGCAAAGAAGTTAAACATAAAAAACTTGGAGGTTTACGGTGACGCTGAATTGATAGTAAAACAAGTAAACCGACAATACCTGGCCAAGCATCCCAGATTGAGAACATACAAAAATTGCGCTTGGGATTTAATGGAGATTTTTTTCTCATCTATAAAATTCCATTTTATTCCTCGCACAGAGAATCTACACGCTGATGCATTGGCTAAGGCAGCCTCAACCTTTTCTCCTCCCATGAATGTTAAACTGAAATATCATATTGAAATCAGATATAAACCCTCTATACCAGACAATGTCCGACACTGGCAGGTCTTTGAAGATGACGAACAAATTCAGAAATTCCTTATAGAAATAGGTGAGTTCTCTGAAACCCATCCAGATCAAGAAAACCAAAACGACCCGAGGTGGATTATGCAAGAAGATGAAGATCCTGAAACCTTCCGAGAAAAAATAGCGGATCATCGCGTATTGGTCCTCAAAAATAACCAAATCCTGAAGGGCTTAATTCCTTTGGAAAGACTCTTTGATCAGAACGACATACCTGTGAAGTCCACTTTACACCCCCAACCAGAAGAAGTGGAGGATTGCAACATAGGCACTGAAAAAGATTCCAGGATAGTAAAAATATCTAAATTACTCCCCCCCAAGGTAAAAGAACAATACAGAGACCTACTCAGACACTATAAAGATGTTTTCGCCTGGTCCTATGATGAGCTTCGAACATATGATACTTCTATAATTGAGCACAAAATACCTTTGAAGCCCGGAGTTAAGCCTTTTAGGCAAAAGATCAGGAAGTTTAATCCCATTTTGTTGCCTGTTATTGAAAAGGAAGTTAAGAAGCTCTTGGATGCGAAAATAATTGTACCTCTAAGATACTCAGACTGGGTGGCAAATTTGGTCTCTGTCAGAAAAAAGAACGGAGAAATCAGACTGTGTGTAGACTTCCGAAATTTGAACAGGTCCTCTCTTAAAGATAATTATCCACTTCCTAAAATGGACCACATCCTAGAAAGGGTAGTTGGAGCAAACCGAATGTCTATGATAGATGGGTTTTCTGGGTACAACCAAATCGCCATGAATGAGAAAGACAGAGAGAAAACCACGTTCACCACACCATGGGGTACATTCATGTATGATAAAATGCCTTTTGGTTTAATGAATGCAGGGGCTACCTTCCAGCGCACCATGGATATCGCTTTCGTCGGAGAAAGAGATAAGTTCGTAGTAATCTACCTCGACGATTTGACGGTTTTTTCTAAAACCGATGAAGAACATTTGATCCATTTAAAACAGACCTTCGAAAAATGCCACAGGTATGGTCTATCTTTAAACCCAAAGAAATCACATTTCGCTATGCAGGAAGGTAAGCTTCTGGGGCATATCGTATTTAAAGATGGGATCAAGATTGATCCTAAGAGGGTTGAAGCGATACAAACTATCAGTATTCCTAGAAACGTTAAATAAATTCAATCTTTCTTAGGTACAATAATTTTTTTACGAAGGTTTATACCAAATTTTGCTGAGATTGTCAAATTGATCACAGGAATGCTGAAGAAAGATAGCAGAGTAAGTTGGACGACCGAGGCTAAATCGTCATTCGAGCATATTAAAAAAGTCATCAGTGAGGCACCTGTGTTAACAAGCCCAGATTACTTGAAAGATTTCCTCATCTTCTCATTCGCTTCTCAACATACTATCGCTGCGGTGTTGCTGCTTAAAGAAGATGAAGGATTTAAACACCCAGTCACATTTTTTAGCAAGAGCCTTAGAGACGCCGAACTAAAATATAATATAATAGAAAAACAGGTGTACGCAATGGTGAAAGCGCTAAAGGCATTCAGAAATTACGTTCTACATTAAAAAATTATCGCGTACGTCCCAACCAGTACTGTGAAGGATATATTGGTACAGCCTGGCAGTGATGGAAAACGAGGGCACTGACTCGCTAAGATACAAGAATTTGACCTGGAAATCAAGCCTACTAAATTGATAAAGGGAAAGGGTCTGGCCAAAATTTTGGCCGAGTCGAACCTTAGAGCTCTTGACATCAATTGCGTACAGGGGGAAGACGGGGACACACGTTCGCAAGAGCCGGATGACCAAACTTATCCAAGCAAGGTTGAAGGAAAATTCATGTCGTCAGGCTGGTATAAAGATATCGTTTTCTATTTGTTAAACCTAAAATGTCCAGATGGACTAACATCAGCCAAATACAAGACCTTAAAACTCCATGCTGTAAAATATTGCATCTCCGAAAATCAACTATACTGGAAGGATCCACTCAGGTTCTTACTGGTCTGTCTGGTTGAGTCGGAAACTCCACGGGTCATAAAAGAATTTCATGAAGGAATGTGTGGAGGACACCATGCATGGAGAGCCACAACCTATAAGATCTTGAGGGCTGGATACTATTGGCCGAAAATATTTTCAGACATCAATGCCAAAGTACGTGCCTGTCACTCGTGTCAAATATTCGCCGGTAAACAGAAACTCCTTGCACTACCACTCGTTCCAGTCAAATCTGAAGCCCCGTTTCAACAATGGGGATTAGACTTCATAGGGGAAATCAATCCCCATTCCAGTGCTCAGCATAAGTGGATCTTAACAACCACAGATTATTTTACAAAGTGGGTGGAAGCAATTCCAACTAAAAGGGCAACAGACTCAGTGGTGATCGACTTCTTGGAAGATAACATCTTGTCAAGATTTGGGTGTCCCCGAAAGATTGTTACCGACAACGCCCAGGATTTCAAGTCCATAGCTATGATCGACTTCTGCCAAAAGTACAATATTGTTCTCGGCCATTCCACTGCTTATTACCCTCAGGGAAATGGGCTGGCTGAATCATCTAATAAGATCCTGGTAAACGTATGAAAAAAGGTACTGAACGAAAACAAGAGGTCCTGACATGTACATTTGAATCACGCATTATGGGCAAACCGCATCAGCACTAAAAGGTCTATCAACATTTCACCGTTCCAGATGGTATATGGGACCAAGGCGGTTCTGCCTATAAACTTAGCATTGCCAATGATGAAATTATGGCAGGATCAAAACGAAGAGCCAAATCATGTAACCAGAGGAATTAACCAACTGATTGAGGTTCAACAGCTCAGAGTGGAGGTTGATGAGAAAATGCAGAAATACCAAGACGATATGAAAGCATTGTTCGATCTCAAGGCAAAAGACAGAGAGTTCCTCCCAGGAAATTTGGTGTTAAGATGGGATGCGAGAAGGGAAGAAGCCGCAAAACATGGAAAATTTGACCACCTTTGGTATGGACCATTCAGGGTCTCAGCTCCAAAAGGAAAAAATTCTTTTCTTCTGGAAAATATCGATGGAGAAGTTCTTAGCGCCCCTGTCAACGGGTGATATCTAAAGCACTACATGACATGACAATCGTCGGTTAAAAAAGAAACAATTTTTTTTTATATATATATATATATATATATATATATATTTGTAAATAAATAAATTTTATTATGATTTTTTGTACATATTTATGTTTTTGTTTAAACATTTATTTTTAGTTTTCGTTCCTAAATTTTCAACGCACTTTTCAATCAAATTTATATTTATTTTTGCAGGATTCCAGCCTCAGACAAAGCTAGCAAAAAAAATAATGTGCAGGCCGGTGTGGGAAATAGAACAACATAAAACAGGTGATACATAAGATAATTCATAGTCCACGAGGAAATTGAAAAGACAGAGGTGAGTTTTCTCGATACATAGGTCATGAAAGGATGTTTTAGCAATCTGAGGTAATATTGTTCAAATCGCAATATAAAAGGTTAGATAACAGGATTATTTTTGGCTTAATGATTTTCAAACTAAATTTGAGTGAACATGTTAAACCCAAAAGGCAGTCAGTCATAATTTTTGTTCCCAAATGTATTCGAAAACTAGTCTAGAACTGTTGTGACCTTTCTTATATTAAGCTATTTAATTGCTGCCTTGTTTTCTGTCTATATTTGGGCCTAACTTTAGTGAGTCACTATCTTCCCAAGCCTTTGGGAAGGGATAAAGGTATTTCGTTTCAAACCTCAGGGATTCCAAAGCAGATCTTAATAAGAAAGATGGTATTCACAACTACTTGATCCTCTGCTAAGCTAAAGAACGTTTATAGCGATCCTAACTTTCCTAGGTTTTTCAATAGTGTCCGAAGAATCAAAGCTTGCTCGAACAGGATGTTCCTTAGAATTTTATTATTTTCCCCTGTCTCCCTAAGAACTAAAGGTCGTGTGAGGGTCAAAGGAAGGTTGATACCGAGTAATCAAGATAAGTTGACAGACCTCTGATAAAAAAATATTACACAGATCTCAGCCCTGATATAAACTGATTGCTCCCATCTTCGTGTTTTAAAAATGAATACTGAGACAGGTGGTGAAAGGAAATTCAGAAATGATTACCCCCACGTAGTCCATTCAGACGATGAAAGGAAATTCAGAAATGATTTCCCTCGTCTTAGCATTTAAATGCATAAATATTTTCCGAAGTGGTGAAAAGAAATTCAGTGGAAAAGGGTTAGACAACTTCACCGGGGTACTAAACAGGCTCGCTGGCAGTGAAGCAATGTCTGAGAGATCTGTAAGGCTACTATACATAAACATAAATCTACTCTGGTAATCAATGCTTTCTGAAAACCTGATTATTTCCCCAAATTCCGACGGGACTTCCCTATTTTAGGTTATATAATTTCATTCTTTTGATGCAAGCTGAGAATCACAAGACCTGTTGAATATCCTAGGACCGTTACGACTGTCTTCAAGCGTTCCCCAAACTTAGTAGTGAGAAAGGGAAAATTGCGAAGGTGACTTCAGCTGTGTTTGGAAAGAGTATCTGAGTTCGAAAAATTTTCTGGGTTACCAAGCGAAAGTTTTTTCCCCCTTTCTATCTTTTTTTCCTTGGATTTTTCTCTTGATTTTGGCCTATGACTCCATTTACCCAATTTTGGCACCTGGTCTACTGTTCTTTCTGCCTCACAAGGAAGCGGGATCCCTAGTTGGAGCTTATGTTGGATCCGCCCTAGCTTTTTCACCTCGCGCAATTTTCAATATTTGTTACGTGAGATCTAAAGTTGTTTTTCTTTTTCTTCTTCTTCCGAAATCATAAAACTATGAAATCTTGTCACCTGAATAACGATGCCTTTTTCACTTTCAAAAAAGATCCATTTTTCTCAAGGATGTTTTCTCTTTTGTTTTATTTCGGGATATCTCAAGTCGGACACTTTAATTTTTGAATTCACAAGTCCCGAGTTGCGAATCTGCGAACTCGTTTTTCAATTTTTCACCCAAGGCATTGACCATGGTAAAACCTTTAACCCTTAATTAGAAATCATCAGGATTTCGCGCCTTAGCATTCATCGAGGCTAAATTTTCATTTTGACAGCCCCGAGAGCCAAGAACACGATAAATTTTGTGAGAACCTTGGTCAAGGACTAAAGGTAAAAAACTAACCGTGGTTGATTTTTGGTTCTCGGCACATCGCCACTTGGAACTTTCTTTCATAAAGTTAAGCTGTCCAAAACCACGACTCGCGATATTGTGACATGATTATAGCGAGATTAATTAGTCGCCTAATCTATGGTTTCCTTCTCATTATTCAAACCTTAACTATCGCTACATCGCGATATCGCGACTCGACGTATCATTCTCCCAAAATTCTGTCTTCGAATTCCCAAGTCGCGATATGACGAGTAAATTAATTATATGATTAAGGGTAAGCTAAATCACTGTTACTATTAATTGAGCTGAAAACGACACTCGCAGTCTCGCGAGTTGATGAGTCAAAATGTTAAGAAAGAAATTCACGATGCGGCGAAAAGCGAGAAATTGATTTACGTTGCTAAGATTTGAATTTTTAAAATTAAAACGAGATACGTCCCGCACATCGAGGTTTGCACACTTCATGAGGTAGATACTTACTCCCCATAACCTGACTGCCTGTCAAAACCACCGAACATTGATGACATTAATGAAAATTTAGGGTAAATCCACAGACAAATAAGATCGGATTTATGCAATTAATTTGTTTATATCTGCGATTTGACAGACTTATTTCAAATATATACGAGAGTTTGATTCTGTTTTAAAACATTTCTCATATAGCGCACATAGCTCACCTTTCTCTGAGAGAACTCATTTCCGCATGTATACACAGGTTTATAGCAGAAGAGCGAAAAAGCAAGCGACAACCATGGCCCCAAGGAGAGCAGCGAAAGCAAATGCCAAGGTTGCAGCACAGGGTCCAGACAACGTCTCAGATACTTCACCTCGGACTAGTGGCTCAGTACCCACCTGGTCGTTTATTTCAGATATTCTCCAATCCGAGTTGGTAAACTATTCAGACTCAGAAGACGATGACAATGATATTGTAAAAGATGACCTGAACACTAAGTACAAGACAATTGTTCAGTCGAGAATGCACTTGGTTGCAGCCAGACCTCGGTTTCTCCCATACTACGACATGATCTGATGGGCATTGGATCACGTCGACCTACCCACCAGAACTATCGTAAATGATCGATGGACCACGGTCGGGACTTTCAGGCCAGAGCATATCCAATCTATGTATAAACTCCCAGCGACTTCTGAATATATATATGGCAATGAATTCCTGGAGGAATTCAAAAAGAAGGAGTGCGAAGAATATGACAAAACCATGCTTGGCCTGATAAAATATTGGGTTTCGCGTTCCGCAACATTCAGGGCGAATGACAAAGGCATGTATTCAATTTCTTCGTTGGAGCCACAGTATATGTATGTGGTGATGATGACTTGTCGGATTTTCGGAAGGGAGGATACCGCGCATTTTTACATCCAGTGGGTACCTTTCATTTTTCGGGTAGCAGAAGGTTCCTCAGTCAATTGGGTGAAAATGCTCTCCGATAGTTTGTTCAACAGGGTCACAGAGTACCGGGAGCAAAAAGCAATCAGAAGACCATCCAGATTCTTCATGTTCGCGTATATCATGGACGCGATATGCTCCATGACCCCTTTTCCTTTGATGAATTGGGCTTGGATTCCAACCCAAGAGAAAACTGTTCATGAGTACCACGACAAACTGTGGGAAAATAACGCAAACAAGTTTATTTATGATATTTTTAACTGGGTGATGGTGCCTCTGCACATCGCCATCTTTGGATCTTCACCACCCCGCATCTCGGATAGCATTGCTGCGAATATGAGCAAGATCGCGGACTGGTACGTAGAAGAAGAATTCTCCTATTTTAGAGTGTTCGGAGTTGCTGTCCCTCCTCTGGTGCTACCACTGTTCATCCCCAACAAGCTGGCCTGTCGGGAGATTGCTCGACAAACAGTGATTGGCGGAGTGAGAAAAGAGCTCAAAGCGTCATCGAAGAAGGTATGGCTATTTTTCCCTGATCGACTCAATTCTTATTCCTTATTAGATTTTGGACATGCTAAGGCTGAGGCTGCAACCTTAGAAGACTTGAGCCTATACTCTATTGAGTACAAAAAGCATGATCCTCAAAGAATTGTAAGCACCCATTTGGGAAATTGTGGATTAAAGAGGTTTGAACACAAGTGTTCACCCTCGGATGATGTTTTTCGAGGGGCAAGGTCCTATGTGGAAGTGCAATTTCGAATCAGATCTCTAGCGCTTGAAGATAGAGCCTCCATTTTAAAATTCCAGGAGCATAGGAAAAGATGTCTCCCCGTGGTGCTAGGAGGCTTGGCCCTTTACAAGGATAAAGAGAAGGAACCTGAAAGCTCTGAGGGACAAACTTATAACCTCGAGAAACGTCAGGAAGGAGAACAGGAGAAGAGTCCTGAACATGAGAAGAGCCTAGAACAGGGGAAGAGTCTTGAACAGGAGAAGACTCCTGAACAGGAGAAGAATCCCGAGCAGGAGAAGAATCACGAGCAGGAAAAGAATCCCGAAACAGAAGAAGGGACTACTGACCCACCCAAGGGACATGGTCCAGAGATGGAAGTGAAAAACACAGACCCTCCTGAAACTCAGAATCCAGAGACAAGAATAGAGACGAAGACCTTCAATCCTCCGAAGGAGAAAGACTCACTCGTCACACCAGGAAAGGCAGCGAATCAGATCGGGGAGCCTATCACCTCGGTCACACCCTTACAGTCGGCACAAGGAGATAATAGCGAGGGGTGGATATTTGGTGAAGAACTGAGACCTATAAGGGCAGAAGAACTCCCTCCTAATGAATTGTTTTTTGATAAAAAGAGGAAAGCCATAGTGAAGCGAGAATTTTATCAAGAGGGAGAGTCCACTGTTAAAAAATACAAAATCATGACAGATGGCAAGAGCAAGAAAAGTGACCAGCTTGCTACTGAAATCGCTGGAACATTGGGCGCCTATGTGACGGAAAATCAATTCTCGGTAGGGATGTTAAAGAATCAGCTGAAAGAAAAGAATCGCCTGATCAAGACTCTTGAAGCTAGAGTGGCTTCGACAGCAGAAAGCGCTAAGAGTCAAGCGAGTGGAGAAATGGAGCTGGCCCGATTGGTCGATAAGAAAGAAATCGAGGTCCTCAAAACCAAACTATAACAAGCAAATTCAGCGATCCGAGATGGTCGGGTACAATCGGGTCAACAGAGGGATATGATCACACAGCTGCAGGCTCCGATATTCGGAGCAGGATCTCCTCTGCTCAACAGAGTCTGCTAAACAAAGTAGGAGAGATTCGAGAAGACTGCTTGTTAATGCATCAGATCTCTGAGAATATAATTGGCAAAGAAAGAAACACAGAAGCTGCTCGGATCGCTTTCCAAGAAGTGGTGATCACTACCAGCAATAGGTTTTCGGCAGGGTCTCCTGGACTCACCATTGCCGAACAAACTAGGGGTAATATCTTGTTAAAAAAATGGGAACATGATATTACTTTAAGCAAGGAGCAGGCTCAAAAAGTGACAAATTCGTTAGCAGAAGCCTACAATGACATAAATGGTGAACTGTTAGGGATGGAGATTAGAGGTGACACAGAGGCACTGAGACAGATGAATACAGATCAGATTTCTCTCGACATGAAGGAGAAGAATGAGAGAAATTCGACGGAAATCTCTAAGATGGACAGGGTAGACCCGGCTCAAATCGACAAACATTTGATTCAACCTAGTGCACAACTCGGCGCCCTAGAACTCGTCAATGTACAAATAGATGATAAACTTCCACAATTAGCCTGAGAGTGCTATTTTGCTGAAGCCAGTTGTCAAGCCAAGCCTTCACCGCTTGTATCCCAGTTTGTGAATAGATGTATCATGTACACTGAATCCATGCGAGGACAAGCACCTGGCACTTCTTGAAAATGGAGTAGGAGAAATGGAATGATTTCTCTCCTCCCAGCTGTCAAGCAGAACCTTCATAGCTTGTGTTCCAGTTTGTAGACAAATGTATCATATACATCGAATCTAAGCAAAAACAAGCACATGGCACCTTTTTGAAAAAGGATTTGGATAGATAGAGTGATTTCGCTCTTCTGAACTGAGAGGCAAATTTTGTATAAATAGATCAAAAAAAGAAGAGATAAGGGGCTGGACTTTTTTGAGATTGATTATAATAGAGTTTTTGCATGAAGGAAGTTAATACAAGCAAATTTGAAGATTCCCGATTCTGTCACGACTGTGTTACAAGTTTGTTTCGTTATGTTTTTTGTTTCTTTTCATTTTGCTCTACATAATTGATGTGTATCTCTATAATTTAGTACAACGACTACTATAGTGAAGGGATTTTATCCTTCCATAATTGTTTCTTGTCTTTCCTCTGCACCAGCTATCAACAGGTGTAAGACCAATTTGCATTTACGGAATTTTATACTTATTTACACTGTGTCAATTATTTCTATGTCAATTTCTTCTTCCATGTATGTGTGAGTTTCTACTGATAGGAACCTTACGTTATCCACGGATAAATGTTCTCCTCTCATTTCACATCTTTACTAAAATATAATACAGTTATGGGAAAGGGCCTTCAGTTTTCATTTTTATTTTGTTCTTCATGCGAAAATTTCCTTTACTTCGGTCGAATTGAAACAACGTTGAAATTTCTTGTTAAATCATTTCCATGTTAGTACTGTTCCTCAATGACTGTACCTACAATAACTCAACCCAATATTCAACCTGGATTATCTAACCAAATACATATTGCTTTAAATCTTTTCGACACAATCCTTAAAACTGCAAACACCCGGGACGAATTGGAACACTCATGGGTAGCCATTGAACAAGATATTATTACCCAAGAACAGTTGGAAGCTAGACAACGAGAACGTAGAAATCCTCATTAGTTTCCTATACCAAAGGTTAGTATAATCCTTTATCAACCTTTCATACTTTCAGATGCCTTAACACTGTACTTTTAAGCCTTAAGTACAGACTCAGGAACAACACCCTACATCTCCCATCTTGACTCATAGAAGAAGATGTACGATGCCCTAACAAATCTCATCTCAGTCAGAAACATTGGACAAGTGATGAGTCTGAAGAATGAGCTCCATGACACGAAGATGAATAATGACGACAGCATAACCTCATACTTTGTGAGGATCTGTCAGCTAAGAGATCAACTACAAGCTATTGGAGAGATCATTTCAGAGAAGGAATTGGTGAACATAGTACTCAATGGTCTTCCCAAGACGTGGGATGCATTTTCCGCAAGCATGACCACAAGAAAGGAGTACCCAACATTTGAAGAACTTTGGACTTGCTGTGCTCAAGAAGAATCAAGGATTAGTGAAAAAGAGAAACCTCAAAAGAAGTACGATGATCAAGCCTTCACAACAAGATTCAAGAACTTCAGGAACAAAAGAAGTTTTGGCTCAAAGAATAAGCCAAAACAAGAGAAAGATATCTCAGAAATACAATGCTTCAACTGTTGAAAGTATGGTCACTACAAGAGTCATTGTCTTGAGCTAAAAAAAAAAGAAAAAAAAGAAAAGAGACACATGAAGCATTAGTTTCTGAAAAAAATGAATCTACAAAGAATACTAAACTGGATGGAAGAGACTTCTTCTTCTAAAAATCTAACAATACTCTTCTTATTTCCTGTACATATCTTGTTTGCATCGTCTCTATACATATCTTGTATATATATCTCTTGGAAGATAATGTGGTCCAAGAAGAACTATATCTATGGAAGAAAAACAAGATAAGGTTTATTGTACAAGAAATGATATCATGTGAAAGCCATTACAAGAGAAGCCGAAATCAAAGTCAATCTTGAAGAAACCTAAAAGATAACAAGGATGCAAATGGAAGCGTGGACTCTGTCAGACAGAGGGAGCCGATTATGTATTGCAGAAGACAAAAAGGATGTAGATGGAAGTGTGGACTCTATTAGATGGAGGGAGCTGATTATATGCACTCATACGTGAAGTAAGGATTAGGAGGGAGATAATCCTATGATCCATTGAAGATGATGAAGTATACATCCACAGTAGCAGCCATGAAAGACAGTACGTATTCAGAAGAAAATCTTGGTTGTCCATTCCAATCCGTGATCCTTTGATGAAAGAAAGAAGTGGAATCTTTAGCGCATGGAATCTACAAGAAATTTCATGGACCCAAGATCCAAAGAAAAACATGAGAAATATTATGAAGATTCCAAGAAAGAAGAGAAGCCTAAACAACCAGTCACTATATCAAGAATCACAAGATTTCCAGCGTGATATGAAAGCAATCAAGAAAAACTGAAAGCCGTGATGAAGAACAATGTATGGAAGACTTATGAATGAAAGAATTATAAGATCTAGAACTAGAGGTTCTCCCAGATGGAGGGAGAAGACTACGTTTATTGCTCGTTCCGGTAAACATCTACATGAGTCATTATATCATCTATGGGTTGGAGTTCTACATCAAGATGAATGCAAAGACTATTCTCCAGAGAAATTGAATAAAGAATGTATGAAGAGAAACCTCAAGACCTTGAGGCATACCAGGAAGAGATCCTTGTACACAGATGAAAGAAAAACTTGATGAAAAACCTCCAATGCACAGTAGAAGCATGGTGAAGAATCTCTATAACAAAGATATTGTTACTCAGTAGATCAGATCTCATGATGACAGAAGAAGTGCCACATGTTCCACTTTTCCAACTTCGATATACTCTATTTTTTAGATCTACATGAATCCTTCATAGTGTTCTAGACCAAAGTACATTTGAAATCAAGCATTACATTATCCATGATGAAGTCCAGAAAGGAGAAAATGGTTTTCCAATACATAATTCCATAGATGAGCAGGTAAGCAGGAACTTTGGTAAAGCTTCTATCCAAGATGAAAGAGTTTGCATACTCAAGCTAGAGCTCATGGAAACTTATTGGAAAAGAAATAAATGATTCTGAGATTGGGAGGGAGCACTGAAAATACTATTAAAAACATTCATAGTCCATCTTGGAGAGATGCTTTCCTGTTCAGAAAGTGGATTGTGATTTCTAACGGATAGTGACTTCTCATTGTGGTTAACATGAGAAGTAGTCTGATTTCTTATGTATCATAGACAATGACTTCCCATTGTGGTTAACATGGGGAGTGGTCTGGGGTAGTATCTCTTCTTGAGGGTTACTCAGAAGACTGGCCCGCCTCGCCGGACAATGATTTCTCATTGTGGTTAACATGAGGAATGGTCTGTTTTGGATGTTGATACAGGATAGTATTTTCCTCTTATGGTTAATAGAGGAAATGGTCTAGACAGACATTCTATCCAAGGTGTACCTTGTTTGGTGTAGGAAGAATGACCCAGGGTGGGGAATGGTCCAGGTTCAACAATCAGGGATAGACGTTCCTTAGGGAAGACATTCTCTCCAGGGTGCACTTTGATTAGTATAGGAAGAATGGCCCAGGGTGGGGAATGATCTAGGATAGACATTCCTTAGGGTTGAACATTCTATCCAGGGTGCACCTTGTTTGGTGTAGGAAGAATGGCCTAGGGTGGGGAATGGTCCAGACACAGATATTCCTTAGGGTTTATACATTCTATCCAGGGCGCACCTTGTTTGGTGTAGGAAGAATGGCCCAGGGTGAGGAATAGTCCAGGTTAAGAAATCAGAAACAATCATTCTTCCTTGTTTGAGAAGAATAGGGCAGATAGCCTATTTTTGATGTTCTATGCTGAGGGAAGATATTCTTTCATATCTCACAGATGTGAGTGAAAGATTGGCCCAGATGATTCAGTTTATTCTTAACAATATTTTCTATGCAGATTGTCATCAGATGATTGTTATGGAGACAACTTGTCTCCAGATAGTAGAGATATACTACTGTGATGGATACGTTCCATATTTGAGTCAAATATTCTTCCAGAGGTCACAGATGTGAGTGAAATATTAGCCCAGACAAATCAGTTTATATCATAACATTGTCTCTATACAGGTTGCTATCATATGTTTGTTATGAAAACTATGTGATAGTAGATGTATATTACTGTGGTGGATGTGTTCCACTATTTGTAACTATATGTTACTGATCAAGTACTTGTTTTCTACTTGGTGTGGTAGTATACCACTGGATTGTAGTCATGTAATACTATGAATAGACACAGTTGTGCTCTATTGTGTTTTGATTTTCTTGAAGACCATCAACAACTTTAGAAATGACTATCAGCTAGATGGATGAGCAAAGGACAAAGATTTCCTAGACGAAAAATGGTTCAGAACATTTACTCTTCTAGGATTAGAAGATTGGCTCTTGTATCACTCTATGACGTGAGTGACTTATTTAGCATCATATCTGATTCCTTAGATGGAGTATGGTTTCAAGAGATGATGCAACTAATGACATTGATGGTGATGTTGTTGATACCAGTTGTCTCTTGACAGTAGAGATATACTACTGTAGTGGATTTGTTCCATTGAATGTGACTGCGTGTCATAATTTGAGTAGTTGCATACTACCATAGATAAACACAGGTGTGTTCTATCATTTGATATTGTACCAGTTTTCATAGGAGATTATCCAGTTGGATAATAACGACGGTGCTCATGATGCTACAAGTTGAATGGTCTGTTTGTGCTCAAGACCATACCTCCCTAGCTAGGAGGGAGTGTTAATATTATCGTAGCTTCGGGAGGTATGAAACTCTATTGTGACCTATGACGAGATTAGAATACTGCGGAAGGAAGCAAAGAAGTTAAGGAAACCCTAGACAAGTTGTCGGCTGAATAAATATATTTATTATGAATTTATTAATACCCAGAAGGAGAAGTTGGCCCTAGTGAGCCTGCCCAGTTCCCTATAAATACATGGTGCCAGTTCTCATTTTCATTATCTAAGCAGTTACAGAGAGAGCCAGTTTCTACACAGGCAGTTGAGTTTCTGCGTAGGTAGTTGACTTTCTGCACAGGCAGTTGCAGGCAACAACAGTTTGGTGCACAAGTTTTTTGGGAGAGCTAGGAAAGGGGAGCACTAGCTTTCTGGGTGGGATTATCTAATCCACTTGGTTTCTATTATTGCTTGGTGCATTATCCTCTCTTGGCTATTGTATTTCTACTATTATTCTCTTCTCTGTCAAGGTCAAGGTGCTCGGAGGGTGGCTTAGGCCTATGGTTGGGTGATGAGGGTATCGTCAATGGTAAAACAAGCACGATCTTCTATATTTTAACACATAGAAGGCTCTATGTCGCACTTCGGTGGGGTCGATCCTATGGAAATGTAAAACTATTCAATAGAATGAAAAATACAAGGTGGTGTAAACCTATCCTAGATGCAAATGGAGAAATCACAACTTTGTCACAAGATTGTATAAGTAGTACCCATCCATAAATAATACTAAAACCAAAGGATAAAATGTGTTTAAATGACCAAAAGATCACCAAGAAGAACCAAAACATCCACCGAGCAACAAAAAGAGAATAATTAAGAGCCAAACCAGATCAAAATAGGGTCAAAACGTCTATAAATAGAGGTAAAAAGGGTCATTTTTACCATTGCACTTTGAAAATTCCCAAAATT
>JZKD02S2436881.1:145260-187365 GCA_000966675.3 Picea glauca
TAAAAGGAGGTTGCCCCCTTGAAGAGGCTTATTATCTAAAATTATCTCTTTTTCAAGGCGTTGAGTACTTATTCTGAGGTTTTTCTATGCTATATTGATATTTGGTTCTTAACACAAGTTAGCCCGTTGGGGGGTTCCCTCACCATTCTCACGACTCTGAGGATTCTCACGATTCTCACGATTCTCGCCACCCTTCACCATTTCGTCTGCACTCTCGCGAGGTTAGCCACCCTGGAAGTCCACCATACTCCCCACTGATGCACGTGCCATTGTAACCTATAGATACTGGAGTTGTCTTGCATATTTCTTGTGAAGCCCAATGCACCTGTATTGTGCTTGAGCCCGTGCTATGTCTTAGTGGTTGGCTGTTGCTGCCAACGCAGTTCCTTGGTTGAGCTTTTCTTGCTGCCATATTTTGTGTCCTTACCCATTTTTCAGGTGTTACCATCACCTATGCATTAGCTGAATTCTGTTGTTGACATCACCTGTGTCTGTTTGACTTAAGATTTGAATTGAAGAATCAGGTTGTCAGGCATTTGAGTAACTTTCCCAAGTGAGAGAGTTTTCTAGGGAAGTGAGTTCTCCTGGAGGTAGTCTTGTAGAAACTATAGTAATCTGACACTTCTGGTCTAGCCTATTGTTGAACCTGAAGGAAAGGGAGGTGCAGTAGCCGATGAACTTGTAATAGTGAAGGTGTACCCTCCTAGGGTGGAATAGGAATGTGGGGAATGAGGGTCTGTGGGTTGTGGGCGTAAGTGGATCCTGGGATAAAAATCCTTCCTATTTTTTTGTGCAACTTCACTATTGTCCTTGCCAAGTCTAGAAATCCCTTGCCCAATGGAGTTTAGTCCCATCTCGGGGGTGACTTACTGCTGAGCGTGATGAGTAGCGTGGTCTAAGGATGGGATGTTTGTGGAAGGTCTGCATGCAGTTGGTGGGCTGCAATTAAAATATAAGTACCCATTTCTCTGTTCATTTACATGTTATGTATTTATATATGTTGTTACATCTATGGTTTGTCTGTGATTACTCCATGTATGCTTTTACTGTTATTTATGCATTAAGTTGTGTGATAGTAGAACACAAATCATCTGTTAATTATTGGTATGTGTCATTGTCGCTTCTACAATAATATGTGTATGTACAAAATGTTAATGTCTAGTTAAAATTACATTAGAAATATATTCATATATATGTGTGTGTGTGTGTGTGTGTGTGTGTGTGATTGAGCATGTTAGTTTCCGAGGTAATGTTGCCTGGACTATCGGTTTAAGGCCGAGAAGGTTACAAATTGGTATCATAGCTAGCAAGTAAAGATAAGGTTGTTTTGGTAGCGTTACTCGACAAAGATTGATGGTTGGGGACGTCACAAATTGGTATCAGAGCCATGGTTTCAACACTGAGCTTGGATGGGCCATGTTAGTGGTTAACGAGACAAGATTTCAGAGTGAATTTTTGTTGAAAGGGACAAAACTCGAGGTTCAGAATGTCCCTGGGTTCCAAGAGAATACCTTGGCCATGTTATGAAGCTTAGGAGGTATAACGGTTTATGGAATGGAAACAGATAAAGTAGTTGCAACAACCGTTGTGTTGAGCTGCAAGGTTGAAATTAGGACGTAGGATCTGTTCGGGAGAAGGAAGACCCTTCACAATTGTCATATTAAGAGAAGGTGTATAATAGTTAAGCCCCTAAGTCCTTCAAACTTCGCAACTTTGGAAAATTTATGTGTTATAAGAAAATAGGTCGAAGCCCAAAGTTTCGAATTTCCGGAGAGGATCTACACCGTAGATCCAGGAAGAAGTGTTGGACTGTTGGATTGGACGAAGTCAGATCAAAGCCATTGATCAAGCCAAGAGAAAGGGGTAAGACATGACTACAGATCAACATATTCAGGAGCTCGACACTTCAGGAGAAACTAGGTGTGTTAAGGTGAATCCTTCCAAAGTCTCGAATCCTGAAGTCCTAAAGTGACACGACATGATGACATCACCCAGGGTGATGCATACTTCCTTAGTTCTACCACATGTCAGTCAGAATGGAACTTTGATGACCCTGTTAGACCAAAAGAAATATGACATGTGGGGCCACATGACACCAACTTAATTGTTGATAGTTGTACCATGTGGACCTCGAAAGGTAAAGTAGATTGAAAATTCAGAGTTCAGAAGATTTGAGGAATGCTAAGGTAAACTATTCTAAATTCCCGAAGTCCCGAAGTCTCGAAGTGATGTGGCCTTGTTGACGTCACCAAGGATGATGTAGACACATGGGATGTGTGCCACATGTTAGTGAGTTAAGAACCTGCAGAGGATAGCCACTTCAAGGAAAAGTGGGGTCGCGTGGGTTGAGAACTCTTGAAGGCCGAAGCACCGGAGTCATCATGGACCGTTGATCCACCCTAGTTCGCGAGTTTTCCAATTCAGCACTTCGAGAGATTTGTTGGGGAGTGCCTTGGATACTGCCGAAGCCTGAATTCCAAAGCTCCTATCCACCATAGATCGGAGCAAGGAATGTGGACCATAGATCCACCATTCTTCGCATGTTCTATAGTTCGTTGTTCTATGACATTGTGACATGCGAAAAAGGGAAACCTCTGAAGCTCCAGAGTCAAAGTTTCAACAGTTCGGATAAGCACCAAAATCGTTAGCATTGGGTCACAGTCGTAGTCATATGCGAACCAAGGGCTGAAGAAGAAGGGGCTAGCGCCGAATGGTGAATTGTTGCAGAACATAACGAGGTTTAGAGATAGAATCATGGGTATTATTGATCAACGCAGAGCCATCGATAATGGATTCTAATATTCTTTCTGTTGAATCAGATTATTTAAGTTCCTATGGAAAATTATTAAAGACTGATAGCCTGCCAAAAATTTGGTTGACTGCACATTTTTGTAGAGTTAACAATACATTTTTGTAGAGTTAACAATTGAAAGAGCCGAATTGAGTTGTTGCATAGTACAGAGAAATGGAGGAGTCAAATGATGCTTGCAGTTCAGAGGATGAAGTTAGAGGAATGGATGCCCATTTGGGAATTAAAGGAACAAATTCCAATGGGCATGGAAAAGAAATAGATAAGGAAGTGAACATGATGAAAATAATTAAGAATTTGCAAAAAGATGTCCAAATGCACCAAGAATATAACAAAAGTCTTATGAGAGACAATGAGCAACAAGGAGACTTCAATATGAAGCTGATGCAAAGCCTAGAAAGAATCGAAAAGAAATTGGATAAAGAGAGTGGCTTCAGCAAATCAGAGAATCACGAGACCTCTCATGAGGAAAGAAGGGGAAGAAGTGGTAGTAGACATTGCTAGCACTTCCGAAGGCATTCCAAAAGGAGGCTGCACAACAATTCAAGTCCATCTCCTTTCAGAAAGCATATGAGATATTAAGTGGATGAACTGAAGGCTGAAATGAATAAAATCAAGCCTCCTACTTTTGATGGAGAGCACAAGAAAGATGAAGATGTTGAGGTATGGCTGCTGGGCATGAGGAAATATTTCCAACTGCATAACTATTATTCTCATGCAGAGGGAAGAATTGACATCTACCAACTTAAAGGAAAGGAATCCATATGGTGGGATCAACGTGTCAAAGTACAAGACGTCAGAGAGAAGAATGTTACATGTAGGGAATTCAAGAGACATTTTGAAAAGAAGTACTTAACTAAGAGGTATTATGACAAGAAAATGAAAGAGTTCTTGGAACTCAAACTGGGAAGTATGTCCATTGATGAGTATGAAAGAAGATTCTTGGAGTTTTTGAAGTATGTCCCCTTCATCAAGGATGAGACAATTAAGATTCAAAGGTATCTGAGTGGGCTTCCATCTTTCATCAGTGACAAGATCCAGTATGATGATCCTAAAACTATGGAAGAAACTATAAGGAGAGAAAAATGATTTTATGATCAACAAAAAGAAAAGCCTACTTTCCAAAAATCTTGGGAAGACAAGAAGAAGTTTAAGAGGGAGCAGAGGCAAAAGGGAAACAAACCACCATTTTTTAGGAATATCCCTCAAGGACAACCAATTTTGAGAGAGCCCAGGATGGCTGAAGTAGGTGGGAAAAGGCCAAGGCCAAAACCTATGGGTTGTTGGGGTTTAAAAGGATATCATAGGTATAGAGATTTTCCTCATAGAAAGGACAAGGTGAGAGCTGTTCACAATGTTCAACAAGCTGAAATAGTGGAGGACATGGGCAAAAGAGTACCAAGAATCTATGCATCCCTGGACAACAAGCAAGATGAGTTTCAATCACACATGATTGAAGTTGAAGGTATGATCAATAACCATGCCTTTACTAATTTAATAGACTCAGGAGCTAGTCATAGTTACATATATCCTAAAGTTGTGGAAATATTATGTTTGCCAAGAAGCAAGAATGATAAATATTGGCTGGTATAGCTAGCTACAGGAGCCAAGAGGAAAGTTGTTGAGTTGGTTAAATCATGTCCAGTGGGCATGAATGGACTGAATACCAAGGAAGTTTTGAACATCTTTTCTTTGGGATCATATGATTGCCTAATTGGTATGGATTGGTTGGACCAACACCATGCCATTTTAGACTGCCATAACAAGGAATTCACTTGCTTGGATGAAGAAGGAAATCAGAGAGCAGTCCAAGGAATTCCCAGGGCAGTTGCTGTTAGAGAAATATCAGCAATGCAGTTGAAGAAGTGTTACAAGAGGGGTTGTCAAATATTTGCATCCCATATGGAGGAAGCATCTAAGGATAAGGTGCCAAATATGGAGGATCATGCAGTCCTGAAAGATTTTGAATATGTGTTCAAGGAGGTACCAGGACTACCCCCAAAGAGACATATTGATTTCTCTATAAATGTAATTCCTGGAGAAGCTCCAATGTCAAAGACTCCCTACAGAATGAGCACACCAGAGCTAAAGGAACTGCAAATGCAGCTTGAAGAGATTCTGAAGAAGGGGTATATACAACCAAATGTGTCACCTTGGGGTGCCCCAGTCTTGTTTTTAAAGAAGAAAGATGGGACATTAAGATTGTGCATTGATTTCATATAGTTGAATAAAGTGACTATAAAGAACAAGTATCCTCTGCCAAAGATTCATGATCTCTTCGATCAATTGAAGGACGCTAGAATATTTTCAAAGATAGATCTTAGGCTAGGGTACCATTAGGTAAGGATTAAAGAGGAAGACATCAACAAGACTGCCTTCAGAACAAGGTATGGTTATTATGAGTTCATAGTGGTTCCATTTGGGTTGTCAAATGTACCAACTGTTTTCATGTGCTTAATGAATGGTGTTTTTCGAGAATATTTAGACAAGTTTGTCATTGTCTTTTTGGATGAAATCCTTGTATATTCCAAGTCAGAAAAAGAGCATGATCATCATTTGAGGATGGTGTTGCAATTTCTAAGGGAGCATCAACTATATGCCAAATTGAGCAAGTGCTCATTTTATCAAAACAAAATTCACTACCTGGGGCATATCATTTCAAAGGATGGGATAGTAGTGGATCCAGAGAATATAGAAGCTATTAGAGAATGGTCAATGCCAAATAATGTGACAGAATTCATATCCTTTATGGGTGTATCTGGCTACTATAGAAGGTTCATTGTAGGGTTTTCGAGAATAGCTCACCCCATCACTTCCTTGCAAGGGAAGGGGAAGAAACTTCAATGGAAAAAACAATGTGAAAGAAGATTCCAATAATTGAAGAAACTGTTAACCAGTGCTCCAATTCTAAGGATTGAAGATCCAAATGAATACTTCATTGTATGCACATATGCATGTAAAGAAGGACTAGGAGGATTCCTCAATCAAAATGGGTTTGTTGTATGTTATAAATCAAGGAAGTTGAAGGAGCATGAAAGGCTCTATGCCACTCGCGATTTGGAGTTGGAAGCCATAGTGCACGCTTTGAAGAAGTGGAGGCACTACCTCATGGGAAAGAGGTTTGAGCTTAGGATAGACTATAATGGTATGAAATATTTATTTGATCAACCAACTCTAAATTCCAGGCAAAGAAGATGGTTATAGTTTCTACGTGAATATGACTTTGATATAAAGCATATCAAGGGGAAAGAGAACAAAGTGGTTGATGCACTCAATAGAAGAGTGCATGAGTTGCATGCTACAACCATTAGCATGTGCCAATCAGATTTGAAAGACAAAATTGTGGAGGTTGCAAAATCAAATTTACAGTACATGGAATTGGTAACAAAATTGCAGCAAGGTAAAATGAAGTAGAAAGTTGAGGATTACGAATTGAGAATTGATGGAATCCTCTTATATAGAAACATAACTTATGTACCCAATTCTTCTGAATTGAGGAGTGCGATTTTAAAACAAATGCACAATGTACCTTATGCAGTACACCCGGGATATCGGAAAAAAATTTCAGCAGTCAAAAGCCAATATTATTGGTCGGGCATGAAGAAAGAAGTGGCTGATTTTATTGCCAAGTGTTTGGAATGTAAAAAGGTAAAGGCTGAGCATAGACACCCAACAAGTTTGCTATAGCCATTACCCATTCCTGAGTGTAAATGGGAAGTTTTAACAACAAATTCCATCATAGGATTGCCCAAAACAAGCAAGCAACATGATGCAATCATGGTAGTAGTGGACATGCTTACTAAGGCTGCCCATTTTATTCCATTGAAGACTACTCACAGGGAAACTAACATTTTTGATATCTATATGAGGGAAGCAACACGATTGCATAGTATTCCCAAGACAATTGTGTCTGAAAGAGACCCAAAGTTTACCTCAAAGTTCTGGAGAGGATTATTCAAGGGATTCTGAATGAACCTAAACTTTAGCACAACCTATCATCCCGAGTAAGAAGGACAAACAGAAAGAGTAAACCAAGTGATCGAAGATATGCTAAGAATGTATGTGATGGAAAAACCATCTAAATGGGAATATTATCTACACTTGGTAGAATTTTCCTACAACAATGGGTATCAAGCATCATTGAAGATGAGACCGTTCGAAGCACTTTATGGCAGAAAGTGAAACACCCCAGTAATTTGGGACAACCCAGCTGATAGGGCAGTGGTTGGGCCAGAGTTGCTCAAGGAAATGGAAGAGAAAATGATGAAGATTAAAAAAAATTTGAAGGCTTTCCAAGACAGACATAAAAGCTATGCAGACAAAGGCAGAAACCAAAGAGAGTGTAAAGTGGGTGATCATGTTTTCCTAAAGGTGAAAGCCAATAGAAGTTCCCTGAATCTGGGAAGCTGTTCCAAGTTGGTAGCCATATTTTGTGGACCGTTTGAAATCCTAGAAAGGATCGGACCAGTAGCTTATATGCTTGCATTACCTACATCCATGACTATTCATAATGTATTTCATGTATCATTGCTCAAGAATTATATACCTGACACTAATCATGTGATTTATTGGAATGTGATTCAGGTGGAACAAGAAGGCGCTTTGCAAGTGCAACCTATGTGCATACTGGACTGGAAGAGCAAGAAACTCCAGAATTAGGTCGTAAAGCTTGTAAAGGTTCATTGGACCTGGTACGGTCTTGAGGATGCGATATGGGAGCATGAAGATGCTATGAGGGTAGAATACCCACATGTTATCACATAAAGCTGTCAAAGGGTCGCAAGACGTACAATTCCTTGTTCACGTAGGCCACAATCAGGAACACAAAGCACAACTTTATTAATAGTCTATTTTGGGCTTGAAGCGCAAGCATCAGGTAGTTTTAATCTTTTAGCGGTGGATATTCCAAGAAACATTTCAAATCAATAGCTCACGGGCATTCAAAAGTCCAAAATTGCACGAAGTATAGTCCCGAAGTCCCGAAGTGGCCAAATCACCCGAAGGGATGAAGTGGCCGAAGGTCCGAAGTGAATCTGAGCCATTGATTAGCAAGAGCCACGTGTTCTTAGATCCATAGCTCCGGGTAAAAGCGCATGGAAGAAAGTAAGTTTTAGTTTTCATTTTCCCATAGCCCAGAGCCATGAAGATATTCTAGCCTTCGATCTAAGGGGGCTATGCATTATCATATCTTTAGCTCCGGGTAAAAGTGGCAGAAGGCATAGGAGATTTAAGGTTTGAAAAGTCCAAAGCCTGAATCGCGAAGTAGGTCTCAACCGTTGATTTGAAAAGGGAATATCTGATCAAATGATTTGGAGGGGGCATATTTGAGACACTGATCATGAAGCCTCATCCAAGATCATGATATCGATGACCACAGTCCATTGCGGGAATGCAACATGCTCAGGCAATAATTTTCTTGAGAGGTCCCGCAATTGAAACCATGGTAAGTCAAAAGAGATACGTGGAGATGGATTGTGGGCCCAAAAGTAGTCTAAATCCAAACCACCTTTGAGAGGCCCCGCAATCACATGCTCATATAACATCCTATCCAAGAGAATCACATGGCCGCCCCCTGATCATTAAGCCGTGTCACAATCCCGAGAAAAGGAAGTTAATGAAAGAAGGATTGGTGGTTGAAACCTTGACTAACTCAGTAAATGGAAGGCATGGAGGTACTGGTCATAGAGACAGAACTGCCAGCCTGAGATCCCCCTGTGGACGGATTTTCCTGTAAACCCATGTCAATGTGATCTTGTGTCTGATAGAAGAAATCACACAGTCTGACAGAGGACCGCTCCAATGCAAAGCTTTGAATGTAGTGATCAGATCACACTCTTGAGAGTCGGGCACTGATCTTAGTATAAAGGAGATCAATTTAGATTTTGTGAGAGGGGGGTAGCTTTGGCCTAGATCGGGGGAAAGATTTGAGAGTTGTTATGACTATATTTTTGTTGTAAGCCCGAGGTCCTGGATTATAAATTGTTATGTTAATGAAGATTCCTTTAAGTTGTTATATCAGATCATCTTCTTAGTTTTCATTTTTTGTTTCTCTTTCTTGTCTGGATGTAATCTCTATGATTTATGGATTCTTGAGGTGATGGAGGATTTGTTGCCATCATGCCCATCTTTCATGGTTCAACAAACATTTTTATTTCTTGTTCCTGTCTGAATGTAATCTCTCTGATTTATGGATTCCTGAGGATATGGAGGATCTATTTCTGTCATGCCCATCTTTCATGGTTCATAAGATGTTTTTGTTTCTCTTTCTTGCCTGAATGTAATCTCTCTTGTTTATGGATTCCTGAGGCGATGGAGGATCTATTTCCGTCATGCCCATCTTTCATGGTTCAACAAACGTTTTTGTTTCTCATTCCTGTCTAAATGTAATCTCTCTAATTTATGGATTCCTGAGGTAATGGAGGATCTGTTGTCATCATGCCCATCTTTCATGGTTCAACAGACGTCCTACATTTTCCTTCTTGTCTAGATCATTGTAAACCCCCTAATTTATGGATTCCTGAGGCGGTAGAGGATCTGTTGTCATATTTCCCATTTGTTTATGGTTTATCATTCAGACACTTTCTACCTTCCTCCTTCCCACCACCATTTAAGTCCTTTATCTGATAGGGAGATTAAATGCCTTCATTGAGTAGACTGTTTATGACTCCTTAGCCCAATGGCCCATCACTGATCTGCAGTGATCTCCGTTGTCTTTCCTTTCCTTAAAGTCTTGCTAACTCACCCACTCACACCCTTTTAATCCACAAATATTTTGATGGGTACTGGGCTTATCCTCTTGCAGTCGGAGGGTGACTCTTAGTGCTAACACCACATATTTTTGAAGATTTTGGAAATCTTGTTGTTGTTGTGTAAATAAGTTGCACTGAGGATAGTGAAAAAATAAGGGGAGGGGATTGTAAGACCCCAAGGCCGCGCCCTTGCTGAATTGTAATTATGTTTATAGGCTAGTGAGCCAAGTGGTTATAAGTTGAGAGACTTATGTGTTTATTAGGTTGGTGAGCCAGATGCTAAGGACAATGAGCCTAATTTTGTATATGTAAATACTCGCATCATTAATAAAAAAATACATCGCTGCGTGTAGACCCTACACGACGAAATAATTACGGGGGACTAAGATACACTAGGTAGGGAAGGGGATAAGTGTCCAAGAATAAGGGCTAATCTAGAGGGATTACCTCTAAAGGAATGATATTATATTATTATTTGTTAGAGGCCAACGTTTGAATTAACCGTGTGGTCCTAATTTCCTGGGGAAATGGGACGAGTGTTAAGTGGACCTCATGTAGCTTTAGGGAGACATGTGTCAACCTGGGCCCATGCAATTTTTAGGTGGGAAAGTCAACCCGTTGGGGGGTTCCCTCACCATTCTCATGACTCTCATGACTCTGAGGATTCTCACGATTCTCGCCACCCTTCACCATTCTGTTTGCACTCTCGTGAGCTTAGCCACCTTGGAAGTCCGTGGTACTCCTCATTTATGCACGCGCCATTGTAACCTGTAGATACTGGAGTTGTCCTGCATATTTCCCGTGAAGCCTGACGCACCTGTATTGTGCCTGAGCCCGTGCTGTGTATTAGCGGTTGGCTATTGATGCCAAAACAGTTCCTTGGCTGAGATTGGATTGCTGCCATATTCTATGTCCTTACCCATTTTTCAGTTGTTACCATCACCTGTGCGTTAGCTGAATTTTTTTGTTGACATCCCCTATTTTCATTTGAATTAAGAGATGAATTGAAGAAGCATGTTATCAGGCCTGTGAGAAACTCCCCCAGGTGAGAGAGTTTGGTGGGGAAGTGATTTTTCCTAGAGGGAGTCCCATAGCAGCTACAATACTCTAAGACTTCCAGTCCAACTTGTTGCTAAAGCCCAAGGAAAGGGAGGTGTAGTAGCCGATGGACTTATAATAGTGAAGGTGTACCCTCCTGGGGTGGAATAGGCGTGTGGGGAATGAGGATCTGTGGGTTGTGGGTGTAAGTGGATCCTGGGATAAAAATCCTTCTTGTTGTTCTGTGCGACTTCCCTTTTGTCCCTTGCGTAATACTTCTTTAAGTAAATCTCATTTCTGGGCCCAGGAAACACATTGCCTTCAAAGTAAACTAGCCCATAAGCGCCTTTTTCCAAAATGTTTTTTATACTAAATGACCTGAACCACATAGGTTTAAACTTTCCTTCCCCTAAGGGATCTTTATCTTTATCATAGACCAAAACAAGATCACCTTCGGCGAAGTACCTAAGGTGAACCGACTGATCATACTGACACTTGACGTGACGCTTTTGAGTCTTGTTATCCAAGGATGCATCTCAGTGCTGTTCATCGAGCCGCTTGAGAGAGAGGAGACATTATTCAAGCGCATTTGTGTCAGAAAGTAGTTCCACTGCCAAGTTAAGAAAAGGAATCTGAGACTTGATAGGAAAGACTGTCGCCATCCCATAAACCAATTGGAAAGGAGAGAATCCTGTGGCAGTCTTGAAAAAAGTTCGATATACCCACAGTGCTGAGTACAACATCAAATGCCAATTCGACTTGGCCGAATTTATTGTCCATTGGAGAATGGTCTTAAGAGACTTGTTGAAAGCCTCCACTTGACCATTCACTTGTGGATAATAGGGTGACGAATGTTATTTTTTAAACCCTATCTTTGACGTTAAATTTTTCATCATATTATTTTGGAAGTGATTGCCATGGTCAGTGACAATATTCTTTGGTATACTAAACCTAGAAATGATTTGGTTGAAAACCAAGAGTGCCTCCGTTTCCCCATCGTTGCTAAATGTTGGCATGGATTCAACCCACTTGGTGAAGTAGTATACTGCCACAATTATATAATGATTCCCCCTAGAAGAAACCAAGTGGCATATAGTGAAATCAATTCCCCACTTAGTGAAGGGACCAACCACAATAACATGAAAAATAGAAGTAGGATGTGCCCATATATTCCAAGAGAAGATATGACATAGATGACACTTCTTGAATGCTTCTATGCAATATTTGATTAATGAGGGATATAAGTATCCAACACGAAGGATTTTATAAGCGATATCCATCCCAGAAAAGTGACTGCCACATGCTCTAGTGTGGTAATCATTAAGCACAATCTCTACCTCCTCATGAGTCAGGAAACGACGGAGAATGCAGTCAATTCCTTGACTATACAAAGTGTCATCGAGGATAAGATAACTTCGTTCTTGATGGAGTATCCATCGACGCTCATCATGAGAAAAAGAAGGAGTTAACTTCATAGTGTGAAGATACACAAGAATATCTCCATACCAAGGGTCAGAAGACGCAATAAGGAAGATATCATCATTGATCAATGACTCCTCGGGCATATCTATGCTACTCTCAATCGGAAGTTCCGATATTAACTCTGCAAAAACCAAAGACTTCTTAGACTTAGCTGAAACAAAGTCCAAATCAAATTCCTAAAGAATAATGATCCAGTGACTAATCTTCCCTCCGATGACCCGCCATGTCAAAACATACTGAAAAGGATTAATGACTTCCATGACAGTGGTTTTATGGAGTAGAATATAATGACGAAACCTTTGGACAACGTAGACAACTTCCAAAGACAACTTCTCAACATTAGTATAGTTGAGCTCTGGTTCGACTAAGCCTCGACTAAGGTTGTATATAACGTGTTCTTGGAGCATGTCATCCTCCTGAACCAAGACCATACTGATGGTAGACTCTATTGTAGCTAAATATAACAAGAAATCCTTGCCATAATCAGGAGGGATGAGCAAAGGGGCATACATCAGGGCACTTTTCAACGTTTTGAAAGAGTGTTGAGATGATTCATCCCAAAAGAATGGGACCCCTTTCTTCAAAAGACACATGAACCCTTTAGTTATTTCGGTATAGTTGGAAATAAATCGTCGTAAGAAGTTATGTTTTCCTTGGAGACTCTAAAGTTGTGGAACTATGCACGGGGGAGGCAAGTGAATTATTGCCTCAACCTTGAGAGGATCGATCATGATCCCTTTGTTGGACATGATAAAGCCCAATAAACATCCCAACGTAACACAAAAACTGCATTTGTTGGGATTCAAACGAATTCTATAGTAGTGACACCCCTAAATGATAAGTCGAAGGTGAGCGGGATGATCTGACCTCTTGTGATAACGTGACACGACAGAATCAAGATATGCCTCGACTATATGTTTGAGATCGTGAAAGGTGAACAACATAGCCTATTGAAATGTAGCTCCAACACTTTTAAGGCCAAAGGGCATCTTATTATATGAAAAGGTACCCCAAGGACATATATAAGCAATCTTATGTTGATTCTTGGGTTTGATATGAATTTGATTGTACCTTGAGAAACCATCCATAAAGGAAAAGACTTCACAACCCACACATTCATCGATAATCTTATCAATGAACGGGGTGGGAAAGTTTTATTTCGGGCATGTCTTGTTCAAATCATGAAAATCCATGCACACTCGAATTGTACCTTTCTTTTTGTTGACAAGAACATGATTTGACACCCATTTCATTAATTGAATAGGGTAGATTAAACTAGCCTTGATCATTTTTCTACCTCAACTTTAATAGCTGCTGCCTTTCGAGGGTTACCAAGTGAAGCTTCTGTCGAACTGGATTAGTGTCAGGATAAGTTTGAATTTCATGTTCAACAAAACAAGGATCAATGTCTGACATTTCCTCATAAGACCAGTCAAAAACATTGCGAAATTCCTTAAATAATTAAGTATACTCTTTAATCTCCCCGGGGGAACAATCCGCTCTGATGAAGATGTTTTTGACGATGCCAAGGGTCTTGGAGATATCAATTGGAATCATCGTAGCTATACTCACCATGTTTCCCTCAACATATACTCCATGCGTTGCCAAAGGATTAACAGGTCGAGCGACATATCCATTCATGGTTGCAGTAAACTCTCTTGCTTCCACTCTCCTAAGCTCGGGTAAAAGGTAAGATCTATGATGAAAATCATCCCAAGGTCTTTCTAGATTAGCCATTGCCTCTAAAATCTCCTTGTCGGAGGGAAATACCAAGTCCAAAGGATCGTGAGAAGTAAGAGACTCTTGAGCCCAAATAGGCTCAAGAACAAGATCTAGCTCTTGAGGGGGAGTTGGATCAGAGTTGGCCAAGGTTTGCTAAACAATGTTGTACACAACCTCAGTTGTGGATAGGGGCATCACCATGCCAAAATTCCCTACCCCTTCCATCGAAGCCGACAGGAAAGGTAAATTCCACGGATTGTCGAAATAATTTGTTTGAAACGAAGCTATTTGGAGAATCACAACCTTGGGCTGATCAGGGACAGTCGAAACAAACTTAACATCATTTGAAGGTGGTGGAAATTTGAAAGTTCCCATCAAATATGGAAACAATCCAACACCTATATTGATGGTACCTTGTTGTGAGTTATCGATCATCGGGACCTTGGATGCCCTCGATGAAGGGTCAGGATGAGAGAAAGACAATTGATCAATGATTACTATCCTACCTTCACGAGGAAACCATAAAACACAAAAAATGGAGGATACAACCATCTTCATTGTGTAAGTCCAACTTCGACCCAACAAAAGGTTATAGTCGAGAGGTGCATTGACTACTTCGACCTCAACACACATAGTTTTCCCCTCCAACTACATGGGGAAGGAGGGGATTATGCCATGCAGTATAAAAGAATGGTCATCAAAACAAATTAACAACGTAGGAGATGGAGACAACTTGGGTTGACCAATAGCCTTCCAACATGCCAATGAAATAACACAAGTAGATGCACCCTTGTCTACCATTGTGTAAAAAATATTCCATGTCAATGATTTCACGGCGTAAACCAATACTATTTGGAAGGCGATGTGGAAAGGAAAATGATGTTTAAAATTGGAAGTGTCAAAGACAATAGATTCTGAGTTAGTTGGCTCAGCAACACCTAAGACGTATACTAACACTTTTCTCTAAGAAGGGAAAATCTAAAGACCTCTAGTGAAGACATCGCACAAGGGGTTTGTGCCAGATTCTCAATGAAGGAGTATTTCTGGGTAGCCCTTGCATTTGGATTATGAGAAGATTTCATAAACGCACCTTTGGGGATGCGAGTCATATTTTCTCCCATTTTTTTCTCAATGTGAAGAAGAGGAAATGGGTTTCCGTTCTCAGTAGATTCATGTATTCCATAATCATGAGTCGTGGTCTGAAGATGAGCATCCAATCTCATCATGTACACGTTTGTGGTTCTAGTGTTAGCATTAAGTTTGGGGGCACCCTGATTACCCCCAGACATGTTCGTGGATGAAGAAGTCTATGTCAAATTATGCCCCTGAGGGAAGGGGTTAGTTAATATAGAAATTTGTTTCTGTGCCAACAACTTCTGGGCTTCCTCCATTCGAGGGAACTGATGAGTTAGGTGATCATCTGTGCAAAGAGTACATGGGAACTTAACCTTCTTATTATTTTTTTTACCCTCACCAACATTGTTAGAAACCTTTTTTTCATTACCCCCCTTTCCATTCTTTCCCTTAGCCTTTATTTTTCGCTTGGGTTGCTGGTTACCTTTGGGGTTTGTCATCTGCAGAATTTGTACTTCTGACATTTAGGTTGTGGGGGAAACCGTACTAGGACTCTAGCTCACCACAATCTGTTGTAGAAATAACTATTGCAGTTGGTTAGACAACTTATCTATGGGCTTGCTTTGTGCTGAGCCTATGAAACCATTGACATGAGGCCTAGACTTTGATTTCATTTGGTCAAAGGTTGACCATGGTGCATCTGGAAGAATCTCATACAACATGCTAGGTTGAGAATAAATCAATTCCAGTTGTTGAGCTCTCATTATAACCTCTTCCTTAGAAAATACTCTGGAAGTCACGATGTATTTAGAAATACAAGGTACCAAAGACTTGAGGAACCACTCGAGTAGAAATGCAGGAGGTACCTTCACTTTAATCAAGCTCTTGTGGAGATTCCATTCTTGAATATGATTAGAGATATGGATGGCCTGAGTTTGCTCAAAATTTTTCAAAAACTTTGTGCCAGCATCGTATCTCACCAGTAGCTAAAAATGGTTTAAGAAGACCATTGCCATATCATTAAAGTAAACATATTTCAAGCCATCGAGCTCAATATACCACTTCGCAACACCCCCTATGAGAGTGCATTGAAATAATAACAAATTGATAGAATCATCATTCAATGAGTTGGAGGATCACCACAAGTGAAACGTTGTAACATGATCGCCTGGATCTTCGCCAGGCTTGCCTTCAAATTTTCGTATGTCTAAGGGAAACTTAGTTGGCATAGGAGGAAAACATGGATCATGATAGATAGGATTATTCAAAAAACTAGACAAGTCTTGCAAACGAAGAGTTTCTAGAAAAGGTAACCTAGGTTGCGACAAATTTAAAGGAAAAGAGGAACCTCGATTTTGGTTGGCACTAGGTTGCTAGAATTTTTTTTCCTGTTAAACAGGGTTCTGGTAAAAACCAGGGTGTCCTTGGCCAATATAATGGGTTTGCGCATTAGTCTGCATCGTCAATGGATTCGAATAATTAAATGACATACCCTGGGTGGGGATTACTCCCTGCATGGTATTCCAAAAACCTTGGTTGGGGTTACCCCCAACCGATCCTCTTGGCATAGGCATTGAACCTTGCCTAGGGTTCCAGTGAGCATGGGAGGCGTTGAGAAACCTACAAGGGATTTCCAAGCCCTTGAGAAGTGAAGGCTCCTGTCATCATTCTCTGTGAAGGAACAAAGTCTTGCATGGGGTATGGTTGATTGAAGAAGGGGTTTCCCCCTAACGAAAATGCGGATGACGAGAAAGTGTTATTTCCGAAAGAACTAAACAAACAGAAAAGCATAGAACCAACAAGAGTCATATAGGACCGAGACCCATGAATCCCTCCACTAAACAAGTTGGAACTAGCATTAGGACCAGATGGTTGCTGAAAATAACCTCCGAGCGAGGGGGACGGAGGGGGAATATGACCCCCACCCTAAAGGATTGCATTAAATGGAGCAGAGGTGCCCCAAAAGGATTCTTGCAAGGGATAATTAGAACTCCCTTCCCCCATACCAATAGTCTATAAAGTGGAGTAGGTTAAATTCGATCTTGTGTCAAAACCTGACATCCCATATGAAAAAGGAGCGCTAGATGTGTTTTTTATGGTGGAAGTAGGAGTAGTGGTAGAAGTCATCATAGAGATTGTGCCACTGCCATAATTTGTAGGTGTCTAGCTAGAGGTAATCCTTTAAGGTGAAGGTGGGGGAGGAGGCACGACACCCACTCCAGCTGCGACTGGGATGGGAGTATGAGGACTCCCGGTAGTAGAATTATTTGCTTCCATACCCAAACTCCTAACGAGATGACAATCAAGAGTAGTCACCTCAAGAGGCACTATCTGAACAAGGATTTGCGCTGAGAGATTAGGGATCAAAGGGTTTGCGTGACTAAATCCTTTAGCTTCAAGGTTGAAAACGATAGTCTCCTCCGATGCAAGTGGATATTCTCTAGGAATAGGTTGAGGAAAATTTTTTTGTGACCCGATCGCTTCAAAAAAAACCTCTTGATCTATCCTTTGCCTCAGCGGTGGTGGAGGTGGCTCCAAAGTTACCAGTAGAAAGACCTGGAGCCTATGAAAATGGTGAATATTTTGATCTTCCACCTTGTGAAATGATCAACCGAGACTCTAAGGTAAAACTAGGGAGAAACATGGAGCACATGCTACAAAGTCGCTAAAGAAAAATCAAGCAATCGAGAGAATGGCAGGAAGAACAATTACGCCAACCAACACTAGATAAAATTACAGGTGCAAGTGTAACTCAAACATGGAAACACCCTCTGAGTATACTGTTGGCACAGGGGCAGACCCAGGGTTCAACTCCAAGAGCGCACCAACAAGCGCTAACTACTGGCCCTTTCAGCAGCACCTGCGAGGCAGATGCATTCTCACTCGAAGCAGCTATGGGGGGGTTGCAAGATAGAGATGTCTACAACCAAAGGGAATATCAAGTGGATCTAATAGGAGAACAACACAACATTCATATATCACTTATCAACTTAGATCTACTCCACACAACTATCTATCGGATCTAACACAGTAATGCAATAACAATATATCAAATGGAAAAGAACATAACATCAATCACACACAACACAAGATGTACGTGGTTCACCCCCTCTCTAGGGCTATGTCCACAAAACTATTCTTTATAGTATATTAATATGAAGCATACAGTTATCATTTGCGCTCTTAGCTAGCATATCTTCTTTCTTCTCCTCTCTTTCTCTCTCCTTCCTGCTCACCTAGCTACAAGATTGATCTTTGCACCCAGCTAAAGATCTTACAATACCCGAGTGCTCTTACACTTAGCAATTCTCTCTCACACAACAATCATCACTCATGCCAAAAGCTAGAGTGACAATAACAATATCAACAAAAACCCAACCTAGGTCCTCTTGACCTTTATTTATACATTACAATTACTCAATGAAAGCCTTAGGCTGAAACCTAAGTGTCAAAACCCTAGATACCAAAACCCTAGGTGTCTAAAACCCTAGGTAAACTTGACCCACATTTTCAGGGCTTCGCTAGCCTGTCTTTCCTTCCTTCTCGCGCAGTACTCCAAACATCCAATGATGGGTTTTTCCTCTTGCTGAGTTTTCCACGATCCGAATTCCTTGCTGATCTATCATCCTCGATCTCCTTGTCCAATGACTTGCTTTCTCTTACTTCTCTCTATCTTTTCTTCTCTTCTTCTTACTTCAACTCAGTATCAGTCACAGTGTCTTCTGCACAGTTCGTGCTTTGCCTTTTTTTCCTTGACCTTCGCTTGTTTCCATACCTAAGGGCCAATAGGCCCCCAACACTCACCTGTGACTCGTCCCGAGGCACTTCCTATCTGATCCTACTGTTTTTCTTCAACATCGGACTGCGCAGTGCATCCTTTGTTTTCTGCTCTATGCCTCCTTTCCTTCCTTGTGCATACTATCTTTTCTGTGTCTGGTACCTAGTTTCAACTATTCCTGGTACCTCGACCCTTTTCCTTATGTGTTTACTGAGAGCTATGAGGAAACTGGTTGTCACAATACAATTTCAACTGGCTCCCATTCACTAATCCTTCCTTCCATTCTCCATTCAAAGTCTTCAACTGCACAACTTCTCCTTCTGTAACATATGCGACCTCATATGGTCCAAGCCAATGCATTCTGAACTTCCCTGGATGCTTCATGAACCTGCTGTCGTATACTAATACCAAATCACCTTGCTTAAATGCCTTCTTCTTGATTTTCCTGTCATGGAAGGTCTTCTATCTTTACTTCTAGACCTGTTGATGGAATCCTGCAATAAATCCATCTTCTTCTAGTTCGACCAATTGTGCATGTTTCTCTTGAACAGCGCCAGTGTCGTTCATACCTATAAAGGCAATGATTCTTAGGCTGGGTACCAAATATTCCATTGGGACAATGAATTCTAGACCATAAACCAACTTAAAAGGTGTCTGCATTGTCAGCTTCTTGCAAGTGGTTCTATAGGATCATAGTACTGCTAGTACTCTTAAATCCTAGTCATCCCTGTTCACACTACAAATATTCATCAGCGCCGTCTCCAAGATTTTGTTGAATGCTTCAACTTTCCCATTTTCTTGTGGATGGTAAGGTGTGCTCTTCTGATGATGGACTACAAATTCCTCCGTCAGGGCTTCAACGGTCTTGTTGATGAAATGTGTACCTTGATCACTCATAAGGATCTTTGGGCATCCAAACCTGGTTATGATGTCATCAAATATGAAGTGCGCAGCTGTAGTTGCACTACAATCCTTAATTGCTCTTGCTTCGGCCCATCTAGTCAAGTACTCTGTGGTAGTGATTATGTACCTTGCTCCTGTGCACTTTCCTGGTGGGTTTATAGGTCCTATGAAGTCAATGGCCCATTTCTCAAATGCTTGTAGGGTCAGCTGTGGTGCTAATGGAATTTCATCTCTTCTGGATGGTTTCCCAACTCCTTGGCATACAACACAGGCTCTGTAATAGTCCTTGGCATCTCTGTGTAAGGTAGGCCACAAAAGGCTAGCTCTAAGAACCTTCTGCATGGTTTCTTTTCCTGTGTAGTGTCCTCTTGCGATACCTTCATGATCTTCTGTGAGGATTAATGGTCACTCTGCCTCCATAACACACCTCCTCAATATCTCATCAGGTCCCATTTTGTATAGCTGTCTAGCTATAAGTGAAAAGTCTATAGTGCGCACTACTAGCTGTTTCTTCTGGGTGATTGTATACTCACTAGGTGCCATTCCTATTCATAGGAACTGGGCTATCTCTGTGAAGTGGTCATCAATATTTCTAATGGCTAGCAGTTGTGCATTCGACAATGTATCCTCCAAATTAGTGGGCTCTTCTCCATGTTCCAACCTTGACAAGTGGTCAGGAGCCTTGTTCATTCTGCCCGGCTTAACCATGATCTCAAAATCATATTCCTAAAATAGCAGAAGACATTTTCATATTCTCCCCCCCAACACTGGCTTGTTGACTAGGTACCTCAGTGTGGATTGGTTAGTAAACATTTTAAAGTGTCGTCCCAGTAGATAGTGGTGAAACTTTTGCAGCGCATACACCATGACTAATCTTTCTCTCTCAGTGGTGGTGTAATTAATCCAAGCTATGGATAGTTTCTTTCTAGAAAAGGATAATGGGTGGTCGATGTCTCATGTTCCTGGTTCTGCTAACACAAATCCTAAGGCAATAGAAGATGCATCGACATGCACGTGAAACTCCTTGTTCCAATCTGGGAAAATGAGAATGGGTGCAGTAACCATTTTTTGTTTCAGCGTATTGAGGCTCTGTTGGCATTCTTCTGTCCAGTGAAATTGACAGTCTTTCTTCAAAAGCTTCTCCACGGGTGTTGTAATTTGTGCATAGCCTTTAATGAACTTCCTATAATATCTAGTAAGTCCCAGCGTAGTGCGCAGTTGTTTGAATGAAGTAGGAGGGGGCATATCAACTATAATGGAAATTTTAGATGGATCTACCAACAATCCTTGCTTACATACAATATGACCTAACAATCCTTGATTACATACAATCTGACATTGCCTGCATTTTTCCAACATTAGGCTTAGACATTCAATATGATTTTTCAGTAAACTAAAAACAATCCAATCATCAAAATAAGCTTCTAGAAATTTATGTAGGAAATCCTTGAATGCTTCGACCAACACCCTGGAAAAGATGGACAGGGCATTATTCAATCCAAATGGCATCACCATAAATTGGTATGATCCCCATTCTGTTGAAAATGTGGTCTTATGGTGATCTTCCTTGGCAATTCGGATCTGATGGTATCCTGAAAATCCATCTATGAAAAAATATACCTCCTGTCCACCTACATTATCTAACAGCTCATCAGTGAATTGTATAGGGAAGGGGTCATGCAAGCAGGCATCGTTCAACTTCCTGAGATCTACACAGATCCATATCTCTCCTATCTTTTTGTCTTGCACCACCATAGGGCTAATCCACTCTGATTCTTCGACAGGTTCTATAATCCCTGCTTCTAGCATTCTGTAGAGCTCAATATTCACCTTCTCCTTATATTTAGGGTTTAGTCTGTAGGGTATTTATTTGACTGGTCTTGCATTTGGTTTCAAAGGGACCCTCATATCCCCCATAGGCCCATTAATTCACTTCATATCAGTGAACTTGGTCGAAAAAAAGTCCTGATATTCATGCAGTAACTCTGTGATCTTGTGAATAGTAGCAACATCCCAATAATCTCCGACATTTGCAAGCTTCGTTGTTTTCTCAGTTCCAATATTGAATTTTTTAATCTTGATTAGTTGTCCAATAAATGGTAGCTCAACTCCTAGTCCTTCCACATCTCGCTGACCCTTTGTTTCTGTGATATTCACCTTCCTCGGATCACCGTCTTCATCAACATTGATGTTGTAACAGCCTTGGAGTTTCTGGAGGGGCACAGTCCATTCATCCTCTTCTTGTTCTAAAGGGAGGCTAGAGGCCTCCTCAAATACTTTCTGTCTTACAATCTGTAACGCTTGATCTACTGAAGGATATTGACATTCAAATAAGAAGGTAGTTACAAAATTCTGAGTCATACCTTCCCAATCTGTAGTGATGAGGCACAGGTCTACTTGAAGGTACCAATTGATAGGGGTTGTGTCCAGCGTGTTAATGAATTTGTGAACCCACTGCTCTTGAGGAATGTTTCACTAGGCTTCCTCGCAACTTTGCACATGGTCCTTCGGACAACTTTGACCTGTATACCGAACTTTGTATCCTTCTACTTGTACTGAGAACCACGCTTTCATCAAAGTATGACATTATACCCAGTCTGTAATGTTGTTTTTGGGTGTCCCCAACTATCTTGCTGGTGTTGCTTTCAATGCCTCATCCATTTCCAACAATCTTTGTTGCGTTGGTACACTTTCTTCAAATTCCAATAAGAAGGCTTCTAAAAGATTCAAACCATCAAAGGTGGGTAGGTTACTTACTGTTGTGTCGATCCAACGAACTTCTCTGGTTAATCTAGAACATCTCCTTGTAGATACTTCATACAATTTTTTCTGCCAGTTCTCTAGTGCTTCTTCTGAATTTGATGAACATGCATTGTCACTTCGCCATCTTAGGTTTCCATCGACCGTAGGATTAATGTAATCCTACTGTCTGGTGGTTATTTTGTATATGTTTTCCAGTTCATATGCACAGTCTTCTTCTCTGATGGGCTCTGTGTATCGTTGGCCTTCATCTGGATCTAAAGGCACAATGACCCTAAGGAAATCTCCTTCAATCATCATTCGTCTTTTCTTTAAATCAAACACAATGGAATTATTGAAATCTTAATCAATTCCTAACAACGCAGGGTAAGGACAACTATCATCAACTATCTCAATCACCTCAAAATATGCAAATGTCCTTACTTTTTCGATGTCCACAGGGACATATTCCAATCTTCCAAAGGGGCTTACAACTTACTGATTATCCATCCTAAGACTAATAGGGGAATAGATCAACTTGGGTTTTCCCATCAGTGCCCATGTTTTCTTCATCATGACATTGACCTTCCTCCCCAAGTCGAGGACCACATAGTCTATATCATACTCTCCTATTTCAAAATTAAAGTATAATTCCTTATTTGTCCTTCTCCTTTTAGAGACTTGGTGTACTTCCCTATTCATTAAGGGGTCTACCTTTCCTAGCTCATATTGTAAGATTAAATTTTGTAGTTCTTGTACAACACTTTCATCCTGAATTAACTTAATACAAGTATATAAAAATTCCATGAGATTGCTTACCTCTTTTCCTTCTTTTGTCAGAGCAGACTGATCAAATGCCAAAGGCATTACATATTATCTCACTTTTGGTCGTGATTTTTATGAAGAACCTTGGTATCCTCCTAATTATTTTCTTGCCTCCTCAAACATTTGTTTTTCTTTCTTTGCATCAAAAGTTTGTGTCTTCTCTGTGGCTTTCCTAACTCCTGAGTCTTTTGTAGTCTTTCCTTGGGTCATTCTGTCTTCTCACTCCTCCTCTAGTGATAACAACGACTCTAAGGTCTTCTCCACGAGGTTAAACATATATCAGTTGCACTTGCAGGTTTTGTTGAGGTCCTTGTCTCTCCTGAAGCTTAGATAATAGTACATGACAATCTTCTATAACATGTTCGAATGAACTACAGTAGTTGCAAGTGGTGCAAGGGTTCTGACAATCCCTTGCTAAGTTTCCTGGTTTCACGCAGTTGTAACAGACGATCTATCCTCGACCTCGGCCCATACATCCTCCTCGTCCTCGTACTCTGAATCCACCATGAGGATTGAAGTTTCCTCTTCCTGGGGAATTGTACTGCGTAGTGTTTCCTTCTTGCTATACTTTGCCTTGAATTTTGTATATATCCCTTGAACTTTCATGCATGAGGTCATAATCCGTACAATCCCTATCATCATGCCCCACAGAGTTACAGAATGTGCAATACATATTTGTGGGTGTCTGAACATATTTTTTCATGTAATAGCACTCACGTGGGCGATTTCTATTTCTGCATACGTCGCACCAGGGTAGGTTGACTTTTTTCAAAGGGCTTGGAGCTCCAGAGGCCAAATATTCATGGAATATGGGACAATGCTCCTTGTCATGACTTTCTGATTTGCATCTAACACACCATATGTATTCTCTTTTATGTTTCCCCTTGTCTTTCTTCATATCTTCGACCTACAGAGACAAACTAGTTAGCTGGATCAAGATTTGACTCATGCCTGAGCTGGATTCTCCCATAGGGGTTGATTCTAACTTCATGGCAATCTCCTGCACCTCAGCCTGTGAAGCAATATTCTATTGCATCATAGGAACTCTTATGTGTGTTAAGAGAGTAGCGATGAACCACTCCTTGTTCTGGTCATCCGGGATCTGAAAAGTCTACCGGTCTGTTAAGGTCTTGAATCTCTGATCGAATTCCCAAACAGGTTCGACTACCTTCTGCTTGATTTATTTCAGCTCCGTAATACATTGTGACTCTGATTTATGTTTATTGAACTCCACAGTCAACGTATTCTTGATCTCATTCAGTGGATTAGGCTGTGCAAGTCCTTAGACGAGCTTCATGTACCAACTCAGTGTGCGATCTCTTAGAGTAGTGATAAAATGAGTTCTTTTAACAGCTTCGTCGGTGACATTTTTAATGTTCCATACAACTTCACATAGAAACCAGTGTTGATCAGGATCTTCAGATCCATCTCCCCTAAATATAGGGAGCCTCATCTCATCTTCCATAGAGCTGCCTAGGTTCCTTGTCTGAGTATATGTTGAAATTCTAGTAATAGTACTCTGAGGACTTTGGTGATTCTAGATATTCTGATTACTTAGTGCTATTGAAACAACAGGAAGAATAATATTACTTACTTCAATAGTCTGCGTAGTTCCTGAAGTTTCTGGCTCACTCCGGCGAGGTTCTTCATCTTCCCCTTCCTTTATCCTAGCAGGTTCTGAATGCTCTTCATCCGTCAGATCTGCCTCTTCTCCACTGTATAAACCCTCGTCCCCGTAGTTCTTCTTAAACAGGTTCGCTAGAGGAACTTCTCTAAATGATTTCCCATTGCGCGTATGTCCAGCTTCTGTGTCGCTGTCGCTGTCCAAATTCTTGAACATTATCCTTTTCTGATCTGAACAACTACTGTATCTTCAAGATATTCTTCTCATGCAATAGCATCTTGATCCTCAACTTTAAAAAATGTAAAAATTTTCCTCTGCGTCCTTTGAAGAAATATCTCTCAGCTTGGCTATATGACTCTACCCTGTCAACAACAAATTCGGTGATGTACCCTCCAATGGTGCTATCAAACCAGTGATCTACTGCTCTTGACATGACATTATTGAATCTCTTGACCTTCTTGATCAGTGCCGACATCCAAACCACAAGAGGTCTAGATGTAATCTCAAATTGGGTATATGCTAACCTAGCTAACCACTCATATAGCTACTGATGGATTCCTCCAAAGAAAATCTCGTGTATATCAGTAAAGATATATCTTCCTAACCAAAACTCTATACTAAGATTAGGTTTCTTGTTCTAGGCTTCAGGGAAGTCCTTTTCTTGATCTTCTATCCACTGTTGAATCTCTATTTTTGATGGAAACCACCTTGACATTCCCTCAAAAATATTCTTGTCCTGACAATGGAACCATTTGTTGGCACAGGGGCAAACCCAGGGTTCAGCTCCAAGAGCGGACCAACAAGCCCTAACTACTGGCCCTTTCAGAAACACCTGTGAGGCAGATGCAGTCTTACCCGAAGCGGCTATGGGGGGGTTGCAGGAAAAAGATGTCTACAACCAAAGGGAATATCAAGTGGATCTAATGGGAGAACAACACAACATTCATATATCACTTATCAACTTAGATCTACACCGAACAACTGTCTATCATATCTAACATAGTAATGCAATAAAAATATATCAAATGGAAAAGAACAGAGCATGAATCACACACAACACAAGATGTTCGTGGTTCACCCCCTCTCTAGGGCTACGTCCACAAAACTATGCTTTATAGTATATTAAGATGAAGCATACAGTTCTTGTCTGCGCTCTCAGCTAGCCGATCTTCTTTCTTATCCTCTCTTTCTCTCTCCTTCCTATGCACCCAGCTGCAAGACTGATCTTCGCACCTAGCTGAAGATCTTACAATACCCGAGTGCTATTACACTTAGCACTTCTCTCTCACACAACAATCATCACTCATGCCAAAAGCTAGAGTGACAATAACAATATCAACAATAACCCAACCTAGGTCCTCTTGACCTTTATTTATACATTAATATCACTCACCGACAACCTTAGGCCGAAACCTAGGTGTCAAAACCCTAGATACCAAAACTCTAGGTGTCTAAAACCCTAGGTCAACTTAACCCACATTTCTAGGGCTTCGCCAACCTGTCTTTCCTTCCTTCTCGCGCAGTACTCCAAGCATCCAACAGTGGCTTTTTCCTCTTCTTGAGTTGTCCATGATCCATCTGCCTTGCCGACCTATCATCCTCAATCTCCTCGTCCAATGACTTGCTTTCTCTTACTTCTCTCTGTCTTTTCTGCTCTTATGCTTACTTCGACCCAGTATCAGTCACTGTGTGTTCTGCACAGTTCACGTTTTGCCTTTTCTTCCTTGACCTTCACTTGCTTCCATACCCAAGGGCCACCATATACTCTGCAAAGAGTGGTCCGACGCCTGTCCTAGGTATCACATTATACCCCTACAGTTACCTATGTGAGTCCCTATAAAAGGAAACTAGGTTTCCAACATGTAGTCAGTTACCAGGTGGGTATAGTCGACAGTCGGGCAGATCGTATGAGCAGGATAACTATGTTCGAAGCCTTTCGAGGGTACTGAAAGAAACTGGTCCGAAAGAAAATTGAGAATCCCAAATGGATTCAAGGTCCAGGAAGCTCCATAGTCAAATTTAGTCATCAAAATCCCAACAATTACCCTAAAAATATGATCCCCACTACGCTTAGTCTAGATTTGGAGGGGTTATCTCCTCTACCTTTCCTCACACGACCTCGTGTTTATCCCTTGTGTTAGAGGAGGGTCCTGGATAACTTTTACGAAACTGGACTTCAACATTCCCTATGTCATACTCTTAAGTTTATTTAAGTGGCCTTGAAGAGTTTCCTCTCCACACCTAATCTAAGGCCCTAAAGCCTAGTCTAATTGGTGTACCCTATAAAAAAAAAAGTCTAATTGATTTTAACATTAAGCGTTAATTTTAGTGCCTTAATTAATCAGGGGTATGGAAGTGAAACTCGTGATGTTCTTTGAGAGATGAAAGAGAAGAGTTAATGAGCTTTTAGAACATTGTTCTTTAAATGTAATTGAAAACAAACTGTGTTCTACAAATGAAGATTTGGCTCTTTTAACTTTCAAGGTGCAAACTTTTCAAAATAAATACCAAGATCCTAATATGCAATCTTTCCTAGAATTCTTTTTCATTCCAAATGCAATGCAACTACTTAAAATTTCAAGGAAGAATATGAGAAGGAACTTTGGGTTGATAACTCTTTTTGGTTATAAAAACAACCTAGGCTCTTAAAACCAAACAAACATGCAAAGTAAGATGCAAATGCAGCTAAGAAACTACAATTTTTTTAACTTTTTATATGATTATGAAATGAAAATAACAAACAACTATATTGTTTCTTTTCAAAGCATAACAAGAGAGAAGGATGACAAACCAGCAACTGAATCAGGTCCTAAACCACTTCCTGAGATCAGGGATTCAACAGAATCCAAAGGAGAACCTAAAGCTTACAAGTAGACCCTTAACCTTGACAACAAATATAAAGAGACAAAGAAAACAAAAAATATTTATTTACAACTTCATAAACAATATGAGACTAAAAACTCTCTCAACAATTGTTAACATAGGTCTCTAGTACTCAGAAGGACCTGAGATACCTAAAGGTTTCCTGAAAATAAAGAAAAAGTTGTTTTTAAAACTTTTCAAAAGAATAGGTACGTGTGCTTTGCACAGACAAATTGCAGATGTACACGTGTTGGGATAACACAAGGAACCTATGTATGTGTGTTGGGTATAGAATAGAACGCATATATTCCTGAACTAACTCAAAAAAGAGATAAAGTTTAGAATGATCATATAGATCAGGAAAACTAGAAACACCTAGAAGGTGACCAGAGACTCTTATAGACTCAGAAAGCATATAAAATAACAAGAATTCAATACCAAAAAGAATCTCATAAATGGAACCTAGAGAGACTCCCCAGTGGATTCACCAATTCTTCTATGGGGAAAAATCCCCCTAATCCGAGTCTAGCGACTGGGCAGAGACTTGACACCTTAAAAGATAGAAAATATTATATTCTACCCAAATCCAACAAGACATAATGATAATTAAGGGAAGAGATAGAAGATCAAAATGTGTACCTTAAATCCTTCCGACTATTTTCAATCTCTTCTTGTTGTCGTTTGCTCCAAGATTACAGGCCTCCTCCCAAAGTCAGCCTGAAAAAACTACAAAAAACAAACTATGAAAACATATGCATAAATATAAAGATCATATAAAAGTCTAGATATTCATGAAAATCATTTATAAATGTGAACATAAAGACGTAAATATCTGGTACAAGAAGTTTTTCTTTTATTAATAACAAAATTGGAAGTTACAACCTGAATCTTGCTAGTGTCGCTCCACGAACCTCGCTTGGGTTCCTCTACTTTGAATCTAAGTGCACTATTCCCAGTATGCTATCCTGACAGCCATCATGTCAATATAGGGGAAAGGGATGGATTGTATAAAGAGGATGGATGGTGTTAGGATCCAAAAATGTCCCTTTTTCACCACATCTTTTGCCCATTCAACCTTATCATTTCTAAACTAATGCCTACTATAATGCATGCTAAGACCATTTTTCCCAAGGTATGAAACATTCATCTTGCTTTTATATTTTCATTTGCTTAGCATGTTCGATTGGTAACGTTTCACATGTTTTACCCATAAAATGATTCAACTAATGATCGAAATATATAGAACAACCAAGTCTTGAAGAAGTGGTCGCTGCCATTACAACTATGAGCCAATCTTGGAAGCTGTTACAGCTATGCATCAATCTTGGAAGCTATTACAACTATGCACCAATATGGGAAGCTATTATAGCTATGCGTCAATCTTGGAAGCTGTTACAGCTATGCGCCAATCCTCGAAGTTGTTACACAACTGCTGCAACAAGTGCCACCGATTCTACGGTTACACGACTGTTGCATCAAATGCCACCGATCCTAAAGCTGTTACATGACTGCTGCAATAAATGCCACCGATCCTGAAATCTATTACACCTATTGTTACATTCTTTGGATTACAAGATTAGTTCTAGATCTTGTATTAATGATATCATATGAACAACTTGAGAATCGAGGATTCTCAAGGCTGTTCTGATTTTGTTTTAACTAAATAACTCTGAATTTAAATAGCAGATCTTTTGTAATAATAAGGGACAGATTTTTGACTGTGAGAAAGTGAAGTGAAGTAAAGATTATTGTACACGAACATTTTGGCAAATCAATAAAAGAGTGGATTGATTTTCTTTAGCGGAATGTAGCCTATTTCTTTGAGTGGATTCAGTGAGAAGGAAAGGGCCCACCTTCCTCACAGATTCCTCTCTGTTCTGAATTCCAGATTAGTTGTTTTAATATAAATGATTTATCTATTAAACATTTCTAGAATACAATTGTTGTTACAGTCTAGTTCCTTCCTGTTAGATGTGCATAAATCTGTCTCATGAGAATTAGAAGTCGATTGCTGAATACTGTTGGAGAACTTATTTCCCTTTTTCTGCATTAGATTAAAATCTTGTTTCCAAGTAAAAAGAAATAAAAGTGTGAATTACTTTCTTGCAATAAGTAGATTTCCTTTCTGCAAATAGTATAAAACTTCTTCCTGAAAAAGTAAAATAGAAAGTTATACTAGAGTAGGTAATATAGGGTTCTTATACACTCATCAATTTAGATTTCAACTACGATTTCAATTCTGTAGAACTCTAGCTGTATCAGCACAATTGTATTAGTGATCATTTTTGTTTCTTTTTAAACTTCCCTACTACAATTAGATTAGTGTTGCTTTCATAATATAGCATAGACTGTGCAAAATTATCTTGATATAACATACTTCCCTGGGTTGACAATTGATATTGAACACCTTAATTTTCTATTTATTTAGACAATTAAAGTGCCCAACATTTTGGCACCGTTGCCGGGGAAGATAATTATAGATTTTTGTAAGCACATTAGGTTTTTTTTAGAATTGAATAGTCTGCATGAGTCGGGGAATGCGAGAATGTATCCCCCAAAATACTAACCCTATAGGTACCAAAGGACATGGAGGAAGAAATCCTACACTGGGAAGGCAAACCTTTGTTGATGAGATTATAGCCAGAGCAGATTCTTCTTCAAGATCTATTTTTCACCCTGCAAATCCTCCAAGAAGACGTAATCCTTAGTCATCAGAAATACCCCTTCTTGAAACATCGTTTTCATCAAGAGATGAAGTCGAGGCTGAATATTTGTCACCAACAATTCAACAAGCAACACTAGAGTACATTGAAGATGAAGGAAGTACAACTCGGAACAGGGAAAATCTAGAAGAAGCAGTTTATTAGATCAATGGTCAGATAATCACTAAATAAGAGTGGGACGCTTTTCATATTGAGTGGAGAGAAAGAGAACATATGGAAAATCAAGGGGATGATGAAGAAGAGTTCCACCAAGAGAATCCACAAAACAACGAAGATCAAGTAAATAATGAAAATACTATCTCTACCCTATCTTTTTCTATTTCTGATGTTCCCACACGAGGTATGGCTCCTATGAAAAACATACCTCTCTCAGCTCTGCCAAATTTTCATGGATTATCTACTGAAGATCCGGATGAGTTTCTGTTTGAATTTGACATTTTGTGTAGAAGATATGACTATACTACCACTGCGTAGAAGCTTAAACTGTTTCCAGCTACATTGAAGGGTAATGCATCAATATGGTTCATGAGCCTTGGAGGAGAAAACATTTCAACATGGGTACAAATGAGGCAAATTTTCCTGAACAAGTACTAAGACTACTGCCAAACAAGGGAACGAAGAGAGGAACTGTTCAAGATGTCTCAAAAGGAGGATGAGACCCTTGAAGATTTTGTGGAGCGACTCCAATATAATCTACAAAGGTCTGGACATACAGATGTGAGTAAGGACATTCTGAAAACCATTTTGCTAAAAGGAGTTAGAGAAGATTGTTTAGATATGATGAATATGCTTGGCAAGGGATATATATCTAAGGAATCCTATGAGGACATTGTATATCTCTGTAAAGGATGTTCTTGAGGATATAAAAGGAATAAGTCAACTACCAAGGATACCACTTTTTCAAGGGTACAAAAATCAACCAATGGAGGAGCAACAAGAGAAGAAATAGGTAATCTGTTAGAAAATTTCAAAACAGAGATGATTAACTATTTTACTTCACAAATGGACACTTTGCAGGTCAAGCAGAAACAAGTAGAATTAGAGAAAGCATTGTGCATTTTCTATCCAAAATGCAGAAATAAACATCCACCAAGGGAGTTCCCGCTGAATAGTGTCCAGGTATGTCTTATTTGTGAATTAGATCATGCTACTGACCAATGTCTCTCTCTACCAGGAGTAAGCATCAATGAAGAAAACTAATGAAGAAGAAAAGGCTATCTATCTAATAACACAAAGAAGACAATGGAAACCAATAGGTTAAGGTATGAACTCTCAATCCTCTCCTGCAACACTTAATTATTGGAACAATTAGATAGCATATGGCTAGACGAATGTCCCCCCTCCAAATCAGATGCCACCCCCTAAGAAAGATCCCGATGCATGGTTACCTATGCCCCATCAACAGAATCATCATGGACAATGGAACCCATATTGGAGAGGCCGTCAACAACAACTTAGTTATAAAAACCATCACCAACCGAATCCCTATCAACAATAGTTGCAACCCCAGTACCAACAACACCAACTGCAATTACCTACCAATTCCCCATCGAAAAATCCTCCCTTACGACCTCATATTCCTGTGCAACCTAACCCAAACCAAAATAATAAGGCCATTTAGAACATAGATATACACAATGTGCCAACCTTGTCTATTACTCTCATGCCTTGTGATGAAATAAAATTAAGACCAGGGAGAATAGTCGAGCCAATAATTGAAGATGCTCCATCTTCAGAATCAGACAAGGAATCAGGGGAAAGATCATCTGCTGATACAGAAGAAATTGACCAACCTATTATAGAATCAACAGACCCACCATTCCCTGAAAGACTGAAAATTACCAAACCTGTGGAATTGCCATCTTTCAATCTCTTAGGAGAATTGCAAAATCTGTACGTTAATATTCCACTATTGCAAGCGATAAGAGATGTCCTTATTTATGCCAAGACTGTAAGAGATATCTATATCAGAAGACCTAGATGAAAATCTAGGGGCCTCCTGACAATGCATGTAGTGGGGGATTTGTCTAAGCTAATGTTAGGAAAAACCCCACCTATTAAATATGGCAACCCAGGAAACCCTACAGTCACTCTCAAAATTGGACAGACATCTATTCCCCATGTGCTAGTTCACTTAGGGGTGACAATTAACATCATGCCAATAGAAAATACACAATTGCTGCAACTCAGAACAAAAATCTGACCTACTCCTACTATTCTAGAATTAACTGATCATTCTAGCATCAAACCAGAAGGAGTAATCGATGATTTAGTCATTTCATTTGATTCATGGGAGTATCCTGCTAATTTTTTTGTTTTGCAACCCAAAACCCGTCTGGGGGGCCACCCTCTAATTCTGGGAAGACCATGGTTAGCTACAATTGATGCTTTCATTGGTAGTAGATCCAGTTCAATGACCATCTCTGATGGTTATGAAACAAAAAAACTTACCCTATATCCTCATGCTACACCTAGTGCGGAACCTAAAAATTCTTTATGGATGGACATTAAGGATGAAAGTGGTCTGCCTGTGCTAACCATAGGAAAAGCCCCAAGTTTCAAAGACAAGACAGAGGACGAGTTAATCAACTACTGTATCTTTGACCCCTCTGCTGTTACACAAAACATGCACCATCGATTGATTAGAGTCTTCGACCCTATTGCTCAGGGAGAGATGAGCTCGGAAATGTTCTCAGAAACTACTGAAAATCAAATTGATTCAGCTGTAACAACAACCACTGTAACAACAAATGTTGTAATAGCAGATGATGAAACAACAACAACTGAATTATTTCTTAAAGTTAGTTCTAAGATCATTCCTGTAGAAATTGAACCTAGAAAAACCTTGAACATCAATCCCGATCTATCCACTGCTGAAACTCGCCAATTGATGAAATTACTGATTGAACATAAAGAAGCATTTCGCTGGGATTACATGGATATGAAAGGCATTTCCTCTGAACTATGCACCCACCATATATACATCAAGGAAGAATGCTGACCCATTTTCCAACCCCAAAGGAGGATGAACCCAAACCTTAAAGAAATTGCTAAGGAAGAACTTTGAAAACTTCTTAATGCCGGATTCATCTATCTTATATCAGACAGCTAGTGGGTCTCACCATTTGTTATTGTGCCTAAAAATAATGGTAAGTGGAGAGTGTGTGTGGATTATCGATCTCTGAACAAAGATACATAGAAGGATCATTTCCCTCTGCCATTTATTGATCAGGTTCTAGATAAACTATCTGGGAATTTTTTTTTCTCTTTCCTAGATGGATTCAGTGGCTATAGCCATATAAAAATTGCCCCACAAGAACAAGATAAGACCACCTTTACCGACCCTTGGAGTAAATTTTCCTACAAGTTTCTCCCATTTGGCTTGTGTAATGCACCAACCACTTTCTAGAGAGATGTGATTGGTATTTTCTCTGATATGGTGAATGACTATATGGAAATATTCATGGGTGACTTTACACCTTCTGGTATTGATTTCGAAGAAGCTTTGTCTAATCTGGAAAAAGTGCTCAAAATATGTATACAGTCTCATCTTTCTTTAAGTATAGAAAATTTCCATTTGATGATGAGAGAAGGTGTGGTGCTGGGACACTTCATTTATTATGTAGGAATTCAGGTAGATCCAGCCAAAATCTAGGTAATTTTGGACATTCCAACTCCATCAACTTAGAAAGAGGTAAGAATTTTTTCAGGGCATGCTGGATATTACAGGAGATTCATTAAAAAAATTTCCAAACTTGCCTCCCCCCTTTTTTTCCTATTAACAAAAGATGTTGACTTTCATTGGACTGACAATTGTGAATTGTCTTTTGTAGATCTAAAACATAAATTGTCCACAATTCCCATTTTGAGAGGGCCCAATTGGGCTCTTCCTTTTCACATTTCTTCAGATGCCTCAGATACTGAAATTGGTGTAGTACTAGGGAAACAAAAGGACAAATATTCCTATGCTATCTACTATATCAGCAAGAACATGGCTCCTGCTGAATTAAATTATACAGTTACTGAAAGAGAATTCTTAGCAGTAGTTTATGAAATCAATAAATTTAGGCATTATGTCACTGGTTATCCTAGTTTTATTCATACTGATCATACAACAATTAAATACCTGATGAATAAACCTATTACTAATGCTCGAGTAACAAGATGGTTGTTACTACTACAAGAATTTGACATTACTATAGTAGATAAACCAGGAAAAGAAAATGTGGTTGCTGATTTTCTCTCAAGATTACATATAAATGATGATAATTCACCTGTAGATGATTCCTTTCCTGATGAACATTTGTTTGCAATATCTACTCACTCAACTTGGTATGCAGACATTGCTAATTATTTGGTTGCAGGGAAGGTACCTCCACATCTATCTCCTCGATAAAGAAGAAAGATTATTTAGAAGAGTGCTCGGTATAGTTGGATAGGAGGATACCTTTTCTACACAGGCCTGGATCAGGAAATCAGGAGATGTGTAAGGGATGATGAAGTATATGATCTGCTGAAAGCTTTCCATGATGGCCCTTGTGGGGTCATTTTTCTCATAAAAGGACTGGGCATAAAATTTTAAGGATGGGCTATTTTTGGGCCTCCATATTTCAAGATGTCAAGAATTACGTCCAAACTTGTGACAATTGCCAATGAATGGGTCATCCAAATCATAGGGATGAGATGCCTCTCCAGCCTCAGGTCATGTTAGAACCTTTTGAGAGATGGGCCATGGATTTCATAGGGCCCATTAACCCACCTTCTAATCAGAAAGTCTATATATTGGTCTATACATATTACATGACCAAGTGGGTGGAGGCGAAAGCACTCATTAGGGCCTTCGAAGAATCTGTCTTAGCATTCTTGTTTGAAGATATCTTTGTTAGGTTTGGTGTTCCTAGAGAATCAATAACTGATGGAGGACCCCCTTTCACATCACATATGTTTGAATCCCTACTCAGTAAATATCATGTTTTACATAGAACAGCTTCTCCATACCATCCACAAGGCAATGGCCAGGTGGAAAGCACCAACAAAGTTATCGACACCATTCTTACTAAAACAGTGAGAGAACACCATAGGGATTGGTCTGACAGATTGTATGAAGCTTTATGGGATTACTAAACTACTTGGAGGAACACAACTAGTTTTTCTCCTTATGAGCTGGTATATGGAAAAAGCCCTGTTTTTCCCATTGAATTCAAAATCAAAACCTTAAGAACCGCATCAACGGTCAACCTTGACTTAACTATAGCATAGAAGGCCAGACTGCAGTAGCTCAATGAGAATGATGAAAAGTGTTTGGAAATTATTCATCAAACCATGGTGATTCAACAACAGAGAGAAAAATGGCATGACCGAGTCATCAAGAAGAAATTATTCCAGAAAGGAGATTGGGCTCTGTTGTATGATTCACGCTTTAACGAATTTCAGGGTAAGCTACATACATGATGCATAGGAACTTATGAGGTAGACACTGTTTTTCCCAATGGGATAGTCAGGTTGATCACTATTGATGGATCCAATACATAGTTACATGCAAATGGTCATCGCTTGCGTTTGTATCAGCATCCACTTTCCAAGGCAGAATTCAAATCTAGATGTACAACTGATACAGATTATCAATTCTTAAAAGGAAAGGAGCTTGCTCCTTCCCCTTTTGAACCTTAGGAATTGTTTTGCTTAGACCTTGTATATAAATAAACTCAACAAAATTTGCATTTCTTTGTTCTTGTTTGAAATTTTTCTATTTCTTTACTATGCTAATAAATTCAGCCTTGAAGGGTATCAGGCAGTTATGTGTGTGCAGGTGAATTGATGAACAACAAGGTTGAGTACAGCAAAAGGAGTAAAACGATTAGTTTATGGAAGTTGAAAAACTTCCTAAAAACTAAGTTATGCAGCGTTCGACCGATTTCCATGCTGTTACACCCTTTTCCGATAAATTGGTCGATTTCCATGCTGTTACACTCTTTTCCAATAAATTGGCCAATTTCCATGTTGTTTCACCCTTTTCCAATAAATTGGTCGATTTCCATGATGTTACACCCGTTTCCGATAAATTGGTCGATTTCCATGCTATTACACCCTTTTCCGATAAATTGGCCAATTTCCATGCTGTTAGACCCTTTTCCGATAAGTTGGCCAATTTCCCTACCGTTACACAATGGTCGATTTTCATGAGGTTACACCATTTTCTTTTCCGACCATTTCATTTTCCATGCTGTTACACCTACCTCCGCCATTTTGGTCGAAGTACCTGCTGATACACTGATCGTTGTTATTCTTTCTTGCCACTTCACTCTTTCTTTTTCGCATTTTTGCCAATGCTGCTACTCCAGCTCTACAATCTTTCCATGCTGCAGCACCATTGATTTGTCAATACCACTACTATCTATCCGAAAGTGTTTCTTCATCATTACTTGACTTCACATCCGGCGATTTCCAGCTGGTCAACTACAGAAAGGACTCCATCTCATCTCCAGTTGTCATATCATCATTTCTCATGCCATCCTTCATCATCCCATCTACTCCACGCGACTCAGATGGTGGTTGGATAGTGCCGTTACTCCAACAGATCGTTTTCTACGTTAAGTTATGAGGTATGTAACTAATCCTACATGTTAATGTAATGAAGATATAAAAGCACGCTTACTCAACGATTGTCCTAAATTGATACACCTGGAGACAATCCAATTAGTTGGGGGGGGGGAATGCAAATCTAGCCGTCCAATCTGCATTTTATACTCACCTCCACCACCTTTTCGACCACACTTCTTTTGGTAAGACACTGTATTCTTTCTGCAAACCACGTTCAAACTTGTTGCGTCTCTGGTTTAGGTGCTAGTTTCTCCTCCTACATGCCTGTTAGAATCTCAAGTGACATTATGGGAGGATCAGCTGTGAGGTATGAACCAACAAATCTGGACACTTTGTTGTTACACCCAGAGGCCTACCGAATATTTCTCCAGGCTGGCTGGATATCATATTTTAAGAAGCTACAGGGGTTTAATGAAGATGAGGTATTGGATTTTAGTCAAAATCTCACCGAAGGGTATTCAGTTGTGAATGGGGTGAGGATTCTAGTGACAAAAGAAATAATTGTTGCTGTGATAGGGTTGCCAACCACAAGAGACCGATGGTTTAATAGAAAAACACATCTTTCGGATGCACAGAAGGTTTTCCTCGTAGAGAATGAGCAAGTTCAGATCAAAGGCAGAGGTGAAGATGTCAATTCCTTACCAGAGCCATGGGGGAAAGTTGCAAAATTTGTCAAAAGGTACATTACCTACGAAGGCAGATACCAAGTTGTTTATTTTTCTGATTTCATCTTATTATCACATCTGCGACATCAGAAATTTATAAACATTCCTTATTTTCTCCTCCATTCATTTCATAACATGTCTCAGTTGGTAAAAAAATCCAAGAACTGACTTTCTAATCACAGACTCATTGGACTATTAATTCGCAAAGGTATGGGCATTTCCAATAACCCATTACCTGTTGTAGCAGTCCAGCCACATTCTATACCTATAGATATGATTGCGCCAGTACTTGAAAACACAATCCATGGACCTCTTCTTGAGTCTCTTCCCTCGGTTGCAACAATAGTCCAAACCCCTACTATCGCTGCCCGTAAGACGACTCAGAGAAGCCAATGCACAATCCAAGGCCATTGTAGCCCTAGCCAGACTAGCCTCGATGGAGTTGAATTGACATGGCCTATAGCTATGGTCGAGCCAACCACTGAACAACCAACTACTAGACCAAGACATGAGTCACAGCCCTTGGCTGCGACAACTCTCATTGCAAAAATACCCCCTGCCCCTAAAAAGAAAACCCCTTCTCCTATCTCTGGCTCACCTAGAAAGAGAACAAGGTCATCACAGTCCACTGCAACAATAAGTCCGACTACCCCCTCTGTTGTTGCACCGACAATAACACAAGAGCCTCCTCTTACTGCAATAGCCGTTCAAGGCCCTACTGTCGCTGCCAATGGATTATCTCAGAAAAGAAAATGTCCATTCAAGGGGATACGTAGGAAAGACCTTGACCAAATTACATCAGCAGAAAATTAGAGCCCTCCTACTACTGTGACAGAGAATTCTGCAGAGATACCTATACCTGGTTTTACTTTGTGCAAAGAACTTCAAGAAACTATTCTCTCAATTTAGACTGAATGTACTCAAATCACAATAGAATCATTGGCTCCACCTAATGATTCTGTGCATCACATGTCAAGTGACAATGTATATATCATAGCAGACCATGGTATACCATAATTTCCTCCTTGTGTGGTTGAGGAAGAACGCCCCGTTCCTCCTCCAACAACGAAGAAGAAAGCCCCTGCTTTCGTTTCTATTTTACCTAGGAGAAGAACTAGGTCCACTAGGTCTGCAAAAGCAACAATTGGATGGAAAGATATGGAACAGACTATTCCTATTCTTCATCCACTATCCTCTATGGTTGATGAAGGGACTGTCACACAAGAACTAGTCTCTTCTGACAAACTAACAGTGATAGTAGAGACAACTGCAAATGATGGGACTGGTCTACAATAACAAGTCATGCATGATGTAGCTTCTCCAAAAGAACCAACTGTCCAAGTCGAGACTGTTCCACGAGAACCAGTCATGACAGACACAGTCGTTACACAAGAACCAGCTGCTCCACAGAGGACTGTTCAACCAGAGCTAGTAATGCAAGAAACAACTATTCCACAAGCAACAACTATTGACAGTATAACTGCCACTCAAGAACCAACTACACATCATACCGAGGATGTGCCACTTGCCCAATTGTTTTCCCAAATTGAGAGGAAGATCAAGAATATAGAAAATTCCATAATTTCTGCATTAATAATAGAGAATGAAAGCCTCAAAGCAGAGTTAAATACCCTAAAACAAGAAGTGGAAGCTGCTCGATAGAAGAATCCAGAAGGGATAACCTTGGACATCCTAGCACTGACAAAAGCTGTTATGGACAGAAATAAAGAAATGATGTGCTTTGAGTGTGGAAACATTTACTTTGAGGCAGGATATAAGATAGTAAAAGTGCCAGTTGTTGAAGGACCAACAACTCTCTCAGTCAAGACTAAACATGAAATTACTGCTACTCAAAAACCAGTAAAACAGAGGAGATCTCAACGTCATAAGGTAGCTGCTATTTTACCAGCAGCTTTCAAACAAGAACCTTTGTTTCCCTCACGAGTTGTTACTCAAGAAACTCAAACTGATTCTGTTCTTGAAGATAAAGAAACTCAGACAGATTGTTGACACAACAGATTTTCTTTTGGACACAGAATTTTTCCATACATGCACCTAGAAATTTCTCTTAGCAATTTTGCACTAGAGGAGCCAGTCCCCTAATTTAGCTACAAAGTGAGGTTTGAATGTGTTTTTCATGAGGAAATTGAATGTCTTCAGTTGGGGGCATGTTAGGACCCATAAATATCCCTTTTTCACCACATCTTTTGCCCATTCAACCTTATCATTTCTAAGCTAATGCCTACTATAATGCGTGCTAAGACCATTTTTCCCAAGGTATGAATCATTCATCTTGATTTTATATTTTCATTTACTTAGCATGTTTTATTGGTAACGTTTCACATGTTTTACCCATAAAATGATTCAACTAATGATCGAAATGTATAGAACAACCAAGTCTTGAAGAAGTGGTCACTGCTGTTACAACGATGCACCAATCTTGGAAGCTATTACAACTATGCGTCAATCTTGGAAGCTATTACAGCTATGCGCCAATCTTGGAAGATGTTATAGCTATGCATCAATCTTGGAAGATGTTACAGCTATGCGCCAATCCTAAAAGATGTTACACGACTGCTGCAACAGGTGCCACCGATTTTGCTATTACATGACTGCTGCAACAAATGCCACCGATCCTAAAGCTGTTACGTGACTGCTGCAATAAATGCCACCGATCCTGAAATCTATTACACCTATTGTTACATTCTTTGGATTACAAGATTAGTTCTAGATCTTGTATTAATGATATCATACAAACAACTTGACAATCGGGGATTCTCAAGGCTGTTCTGATTTTGTTTTAACTGAATAACTCTGACTTTAAATAGGAGAGCTTTTGTAATCAAAAGGGACGGATTTTTTACTGTGAGAAAGTGAAGTGAAGTAAAGATTATTGTACATGAACAATTTGGCAAATCAATAAAAGAGTGAATTGAGTTTCTTTAGCGAACTGTAGCCTATTTCTTTGAGTGGACTCAGTGAGAAGGAAAGGGCCCACCTTCCTCATAGATTCCTCTCTGTTCTGAATTCTAGATTAGTTATTTTAATATGAATGATTTATCTGTTAAACATTTCTAGAATACAATTGCTGTTACAGTCTAGTTCCTTCCTGTTAGATGCGCATAAATCTGTCTCATGAGAATTAGAATTCGATTGTTGAACACTGCTTTCCCTTTTTCTGCATTAGATTAAAATCTTGTTTCCAAGTAAAAAGAAAATAAAAGTGTGAATTACTTTCTTGCAATAAGTAGATTTACTTTCTGCAAATAGTATAGAACTTCTTCCTACAAAAGTAAAATAGAAAGTTAGACTAGAGTAGGTAATCGAGGGTTCTTATACACTCATTAGTTTAGATTTCAACTATGATTTCAATTCTATAGAACTCCATCTGTATCAACACAATTGTGTTAGTGATAATTTTTGTTTCTTTTTAAACTTCCCTACTACAATTAGATTAGTGTTGCTTTCATAATCTAGCATAGACCATGCACAATTATCTTGAAATAACAGACTTCCCTGGGTTGACAATTTATATTGAACACCTTAATTTTCTATTTATTTAGACAATTAAAGTGCCCAACAGATGGAAGGGAATGTTGAGGATGAAACTCAGAGTAGGATGAAAAAAGGCTTGGAATACAAGGGAGAAATTTTGGGAGAGTTCACTTGCCTCTTCTTTCACATATCCAAATGACCCCCCTAGGGCCCTTTTTGTATGTAGAAATGATGGGTATTCGGGTGTTAGAAGGGATACAAGAGGTAAAATGGTTGTGCAACCTAAAATAGCTCGTAAACTCCACTGAAAAGCATGGAATTTATATTTTTTTGCAATTTTTTAGAGTACATGCGATATTTCAGTTATGAAGCTACCATATGTACGTGGAATTTTAGGTACAGAGCTAGCATATGTACGCACTCTGCATATGTATCAGGGAACATACACCATACAAAAAAATATTTTTTGAGAGGAACTACAATGAAAAGGGTTGGCAGATGTGTGAATGAGTATGCCAACACCAAAAATGCATAGTAGTGGCATTTTGAGTTATAACACCTACAAAATAAAATAAGACAAAAATAATACAGTGACTAGAAGGACCGCCCCTAATATATATCAACATATCTTCCTTGGATATTTCTACTCTTGCAATAATTTTGGACACAAAGAAATACATTGTAAAGCCTATAGAAAGTACAATGCTAAAAATGTCCAAAGATATAAGAAAAACAAGAATAATGCAGAGAAAAGAAACTATAATTCATTCTATCCTTTACAAKATTACAATGTCACAAGTGAAAAAATTATGGTCATAAATCCAGTGAATGTAGATTTCCAATGCAATCCTTGAAGACAACAATTCCCAACAATAAAGATAAAAATATATGGAAAGAAAAATATGTGGAAGAAAAGATAACATAATGTAAAGCAGCCTTGTATGCCAAGAACACAAAGTGTCAATGGTATATTGATAGTGGATGCTCTAAGCATATGACAGGATATAAAAAAAAAAT